>OMLI01090991.1:0-11029 GCA_900302605.1 Rondeletia loricata | reverse complement strand
TCGTTTACCTGCCTATTCATACGATGGTTACCACCGTTCACACCTTCAACGACCGGCAATAGATACTCGGGCATGCTTTTGGAACAGTATCATCATATGAATGGCCGGATGACTCCAGTCTAATGACTTTGACTCAGCTCTGTGGGGAATCCAATAACGAGTTACCCATAATACCCTTCGCTGCGTAGCTACGCAGATACGTTTAAGCTCAATTTATACTTCTGCGTCGAAACAAGGGCGTAGCTACGCCGTCGTTTACGTGTATCTTCGCAGAAGCATAAATCCCGCTTAAATTAGCTGCGAAGGGATTTAATCGAAGACGGAAGTACGCAGAAGTGAAACCTCTCGCTCCACATGGCGTCTCTGATCGAACGCTGCCTAGCCACAGCCTACAGGTGATCAGGATTGGTTGATAGCCGATTGGTTGATGACGAAAGAAGGCGGAACTTGAACGCTCGAATGGTCCATTCAGATGAATGGGGCGACTAAATGAACCCATCTGTGAGCTCTCTTATTGGTTAACCCCAATGTCCAAGCTTGACAGCTCTACCAGTGAACGCCACGCTTGGCACGAGTCCCCCATATATTGTCTTATATTCAATCAGTAGTCACTTTTTGTCACAGGCACTTGTTCACTCTGTAGTTTGATTCACTTCCGCAGGTAAATACAAGCCACCATCCATGTTATTTTGTAAGTAATTGTTGTGTTGCCCAAGTTAGGCCTGCTAACTGCAACATTAGCCTGCTATGTAACGTTAGTTATTCTAGTATATTAAAAGACATGTATTATAGTCACTTGCTAGCTAACAGACAGTCTACCTGTGTTGTGTCAGTCAGGAAATTTAGGCACAGCCAGGCAGCAAGCTTCATTCTGTCTCTAAAATAAGCAGCTAATAGCACATATAACGTTAGTTGTTCCTCTGCTTGTAGCAGTATACAGATCCGTTTCTTCTTGTTGACAGGTGCATCTCACAGACAGAACAGATGAGTCGGTTACTGAACGTCCTGCGGAGTTGGTTGCTGATGGTGTCTGTCATCGCCATGGGAAACACTGTGCAGAGCTTCAGAGATCACAGCTTCTTGTCAGAGAAACTCTACACGGGAACGCCCGAGTTTGGTGAGCAACCTATATGACCTGTGATGTAGAAGGAAGGTGAACTATGACCCCCAGTCTGTAGCCACGAGGCAGGCAGCCACTGATGTAAACAATAATCCATTTTATTCAATTATTTTATGACTATCTTCATATAAATTGCATCACTTTTAAACGACTTCATATGATTTGAATTCAGGTCACAAATATGTCATTCTAAAAAGGTGGGTGAACTGAATTTAGGCTAGTTTACCCTCCACTACATCCCTGCTAACAACCTACATGGGAAATACAGCTAAATATATTATGATAAATTACTAGTTACAAATTTATTTTTAGACATAAGTTGAAATTTGACTTTGCAATTTGCATTCATGTCCTCAGTAAATGGCCTCCAAGCTCGAACATTTGGAATTTGGACGCTACTATCGTCGATTATACGCTGTGCCTGTGCCATTGACATCCAGAACAGAACGTAAGACGGCTCGTCACCTTATGCACTTCGCTCAGGTTTCTGTAGACTGATGTTCTGACATTGCACTGTGTCACGCTGGCCCCTGCAGGCTGTATCACATCACCTTGTGGACGTTTGTGCTGGCCTTGGGGCACTTCCTGTCTGAAGCCTTCATCTACAAAACAGCACCTCTGACCATAGGGGTTATGGCACCTCTCATTGTGGCAAGTGAGTACATCAAAAAGTCTTAAAATATCAAAATGTAAGGCCTTGAAATGTCTTAAAAAACAGTTATTAGAGGTCTTATTTTAAAGGTTTCTTCTGCATGTTATATAGAGCAGTAGTATAATATGCAGAAGGTTTTTTTCATTGTATCTGCTTCACACAACTGGACAATTCATTTCTTGTTGTTCTTTTTCTTATGCTGCCCATTTATAGATTAATCACCTTCACTAGCTGTCTTCAGTCAGAAATAGGCTGTTTTTGCCAGCTTTGTTTCTTTATTTTGTTTTTTTAAATTGGTCTTAAATTCACGTTCAGGCAGCATTAAAAATGTCTTTAAAAGTCTTAAATGTGGCTGTCTAAAACCTGCAGATACCAATATAAATATGATATTTTAAGACAGCCATTGGATGCTGAAATCTGAATCCTCACGGCACTCTTCTTGTGTTTCTCTAGGCGTCTCTATCGTGGGAATGCTGGTCGGGTTCCAGTGTTTTCCGGAGCCACAAGAGGAAGTCGGAGCGCGACAGAAGAAGCGGAACTGAATCCGAGCAGTTTGAAACTCCACTTGTCCATCTAACCTGCCACCAGACACTTGTGGACTCGTCCTAGTTTCCTGCTTCCTGCCTTGAAGAACAGGAGATCCGGGTGTAAATTCATGTCATACTGTGAATGACACTTTCTATAGATTATTTACATGGACTGGGATATATCTTACTGTATATTTAATGTTTTTTAAACTGCTATTTTACAGTTGACAATCCAAGTGGAAATTGTCACTATAGTGTTGCACAGTCACATTACACTACAATCATTGATGCGTTAATCATTAATTCCCAAGTATGCAGTACAATGGATGTCAGTTTTGTTAACTTTTGTAGTATCTGAGCAGTGACTCGGAATTAGTTTCATTTCGATCTAAGCTTAAAAAAAGGTTCAAGTTCCCATTCAATGTAGAATTTGGAAACAAAACAAAATTAATTCTCAGATGGGATCTGTGGTTAAGGGTTTCTAAAACGATAAGGGGGAATGAACAGTCAATGTGTGTCTAAGCCAATGAAGTGCATTTTTACTATCAAACCTTTAAAATCCAATAATCAGATGTGTTTTCAGCCTGGTGACAAACAAGTGTGTGCTGATTACAGAAAGTAACCAGCATATATTTCAATTTTCTCAGCATGTTTATTCTTTTTTTTGACCAGAAGCACACATTTTGTTTTTACACAAGCTCAGATTTGCCAAAGAGATTTAATGGCTTTATAAAACTATGCTCTTCATCACAAGCAGTTTAAATTATATCACCAATTATTCATGATGTGTATAAAACGTCCTACAAATAATACCGCTGGAGGGATAACCAGCACTTCTCATGATTACATAATAATAATTTTAAAAGGAAAATCACCGGACAGCTACCCACAACACATCACTGCACAATGGACATTCTTCATATGTCCAACCACCATTGGTTAAGCAGAACATGAACTTTTAAAATAACAAATATAAAAGTATAATACATACAAAAAAACACAATACCATTTCCTTGTGCAAAATGACAAGTGCAATAGATCGGCTTGTCTTTCCATCATGTTTTGTGCTAACATTCTTTATTCTTTATTCTCTTGCATGTTAATCCAGAGATTTAACAAGGAACAACTGTCTTCCTGTATCTGTCTTGTGTTGTGAGAGTGTGATTAAAGAAGCAGGATGAGTTTCTTGTAAAGATCACTTCAACAAGGACAAGATTGACCTTCCGAGATTTACTCCGATGCACAGCATCAACTGTATTCATCGTCATCAGCAGCGCTCGGAAGTAGTACCTCCTTGTAATCCTGAATGTTGAGCCACTGGGTAACTTGACTGGAAACTGACTTCCATTACAGGAAAACAAGTCACAGAGTCCTTAGTCTGATTTACCGGTAACATGCACATTCTAAAAAATAGAACATTTACATGAATACCTTCAGTAATGTAAAGATTGGTCAAATATGAGGGAACACTCAGTTTAAATATTGCACATCAGAAAGCATAGAATACTAATAATTAACATTAATTGGAGGGGGATGGTAAAATCTTAGGCAACATTAGAGATTCGTTCAATAAAAGAGAGTAGTAATGTTCGAGTCACTAAAGTGGCAGTTGCATTGCATTGACAACAGTCAAAATCACTAGGTGATCAACACATTTAAAATGAGTCTCCACTTTTAGGGAGGTAAAAAACGTTGAGGTTCCAAGCACGTTCCCTTTTTGCATGGTTGACTTGTGCATGGTTTGGGTAGAGTTGCACTTGGGATACTACTGTGACTCTCTGGTGTTCGAGCCAGAGCACAGAGTCCATACAGTACATCGTGTGGTACAGCACATCATCAAGCTGTTCGTAAAGCCTCACCAAGGCCGATACGCCGTTTCAGTTCTCTTCACATTATCAAAGGGGAGGCAGCGTGCTTTTCACTCTGTGTTCATGTGTGCATGTTTATGCACGTGTGTGACTTGTACTGTGTACTTCTGTATTTTTAGCTGTGTATTATGTCAGTATGTGATGCTTTGATAAAAAGAAAGGAACGTCTGCCTCCTCAGACCGGTCCAGTTTGGACCTCCCTCCTTATAACTTGACCTCTTTCAGGGTCACAGAGAGACGCCTCCTTCTAGAGCAGCATGTTCTGTAAAGGAGGAAGAAAGAAAAACATTACAATCACATTGGCCAACAAATCAGTAAAAACTGGGTTTGGTATCAAAAGAAACAAACGGACCACAGAGCATTAACATTGACCAAAAATCATTCTGTACATTCATTAGCGTATTGCTTATCTGTTCTGTACTAAACAATAACTCAAAACCTTCTCATGCAATGAACATATCTCACATCAAATCAATAATCACTTTTACAGGCAAATGATCCCACACAATATAATCCATACATTTTGTGGTGCACTCATCAAAATCATCAAAAACCGGTTGCTAAACCTTTGTTAGTTAACATACTGGAATTTGAGGTTAATGTCTATCAAAGATATTAATGAAAAATATGAACTGATAATTTTTCTTATTGTTAGGTGATCAATTAATGAGAAAACAAAAAACAACATAACTGCTGGAAACATGTTTGACGCAGTATTTTTATAATGATTTTTTTTCTTGATAAGGATTTGAAGGAGACATTAGCCCTAAAGTTCCTTTAAACAGCTGACGTTGAAGTTTTATGAACCTAATGCCAAACTGTGCAATCAGTTTTAGGCTAATCTCACATGGCATCTAAATCCTTCTTATTGCGTTTAGTAACAGCAGGTGTAAGTTTGATTTAAGTCCTGATTGTGAGCTGGAATGGAATGTACTGCAGTCTAGGAGTAATAACCAAAGGCATCATTCACAGTGGGTAATATTTCCAAAATACCAGTCATGCGTGTTTGTGAAGAATGAATGAAACCATCATGTGGCCCTTTTTTTGTAAACCTAAAATACATTGTGGTTTGTAACAATTTCATTGAATGTTCTGGACGTTTCAGTGGCGTTTTCACATCAAACAAAGATTTGTTAAATATCAAATGGTAATCCTGTCCTTTATGGTTTGGTGGTTGTGTGATTGTGTCTGAACTTCAGAGAGTGGGTGCCCCTACCTTGGCAGGTGTGTGTTTTGGTGTTAGTGAGGGTTAGTGTCAAGACAGCCGCTGCCAGGGGACGCTGGATGCTGTGGCCCCGTAGTCCTGCACCGAAGACAGGGAGACTGCAGGCTGGAACAATAGCTTGGGTGTCACGCCACCTCATCCTCCACCCATACCACCACCTGTCTGCCCCACCCCCACCCCCTGCACATCCCTCCCTACTGCCTGCTAGCTGCCCACCAGTCCACCTCACTACCTACACTTACACACTGTGTGAATCACACTGGGTCAATTATAAAACTTTAGGAGTTTCTCTTGAACATCTCTAAAGCATTATTTATTTAAAAATATCTGACATTGTAGGTTATCTAAATAATTTCTCACAATTTAACACAACTGGCTTATTATAAAAGGAAGGAAATTGGTGGTGGTGAACTGATTGTACTTTAGTCACATGTTTATTGTTAGCATGGAATATTATGAGCAGAGAAAGTAGCAGGAAAGACAGCAAAGTCCCAAGAAGTCCCAACCTCTGCTCAAAGAGACTTGCCTGCAGAGCACCATCAGTGTGAAATAAGAATTTGTTAAAAAAAATGTTGTTCATTGTTAATGATTCAAAGATGACCTTGAATTGCTTTGTTTCACAATTAATTAAAAAAATGACAAAAATATTTTTATCAAACGGTACTCAGATTTGAGGGACTGAGCGCAGTGATGTTTTTGTTGCTGTTGATGCTTTTGCCAGATGAATTTAATAAATTGAAGTTTCTTTTCGCTATTATTGATTCTGGATTATAATGTCTTATGATAAAATGTTTCTGGTTTACAGTGACTTCTAAACAAATGATCACAGATAACCATAAGATCATCATGACGTCTGTTTGACAGCTACATGTAAAGATGTAACAAAGCACATCTTTGTAAGTATTCAACAGAAATGTGGTTTGTGTACCAAACTTTTGCAAAGCACGCCGTTACACAGAGCAAGTTGGAGAGCTGTCAGACGGTGCAGAGTCGTGCTTTCAGCAAACAGGGTTTGAGAGGGAGGGGGGGTTTTCAGAGGGTTCAGAAGGACAGTTTCCACCGGCGCAGCAGTGTGACCCCCGCATGTATCCCGGCGCATGCCTGCAGCAGTGCATAGCAGTGTGAGGACTGCAGAGGAGCAGCCAGAAGAGTCCATCCAGAGTGCATACAGCCCCCATGCCAGGCCAACATCCAACACATTCCCTTTCCGATGGATGTGGAGATCCCACCTCTGACTTCACTTAGCACACACAGATGCACTTACGTTCGCCGCCTGCATCTCAGCCTGTAGGTTGGCCTTTTGCCGTCGGAGTTCAGACTTGATGAATCCTGTGATAAACACGGGGCAGGGAGAAAGATATTAAAACGATGAGTAGTTGAATTTATGGCATGTGTGGCATGTGAGACACTATGTATTATGTTGGCAAGAGGAAAAAACAAAATGTCAAAGATTGTGTTCAATGCATCTTCAAGTTTAAGTCACAAGGAAACGGCGTTCGATGGTGTCTCGCTTCTGTAATTCGACGTATTTACGTGTGAAAGAGGATGCTGGGGCGGGACATAATGCAGGGAGGGACTGTTCATAAATGGACCATAACAAACATGGAGAGTGACTCAGTGCTTTGTGCAAAATCTTGAGCTGTCACAACTTCTGGATTCTTCCAAATGAATAACTTCCAGCCACCGGGACGCAACCACGGTGTCTCAGGAGAAGGAGACGGGGCTCTCGGGGGTAAAAACCCAACAATGCACCACCGTACCATGTTGCCACTCACTTTGAATGTTGTGAAGTTGCAGGATTTATGTGATGGGAGGGGCGGAGGGGGAGATTGTTGAAAAGTATGTGATGATATTATTGGTTGGAATTATTATGTACGCCTACTGGTACGCCATGAGGTAACCACAAAAAAGATGCCATCACCCAGGAAGTAAATGTAATGGGATTTTAAATAGGTGTGTGTTATGGTATGGAGAATTAGAACATTTTCATCTCATTGCTTGTTCGTTCAGTCACTAGGGGGCGTCCTCATTCTGTGAAAGATGTGAATAGCTCCCCACAAAACACAATGCACAGTGGTCACACTCTACCACTGTGTAACAAACACATGAGTCCAATGTTCACTGTGTAGTGTGAGGGTTCTGCTGTGTTGTCAAAAGGAGGTGTATATTACAGAAAGAGAGGAAACTCTACCTGTCATTATAGTCCCTATGAGGAGAAAGATACAGAGGAAGACGTTCCCCGCCAAAGTGCCCCATTCATCGATGATCTTCCCTTGGCCGATGGTGAAAATGATTCCAAACAGCTGGAATGAGATTTGTGAAATTTGTGAAGTTTACAGCCCCACGTTAAACATTATCGTCTTTCTTTTACATTCTGTCTCATAGATTCAACCAAAGCCTCCACGGTTATTGTGGACAACTTAACCACGCAGCTCATATCATCACCACCATCCTCACTGACCTGAGCTGAACAGTTGAGCAGCCCGGATGAGGTTCCCTCTGACTCTGGGTAGGTGAGCTCTACGGCAAACTCAAAGCCCAGAGGCAGGTATCCCGTCATGAAGAACCTGCAGACAGACATTGCAGGTCAAATAAAAAAAAAAGGTATGGTCTAGAATAGTTAATTTCTTTACATACTTTTATTTAATCCTAAATAAATCCTAAAGGAATATGGAACAGCTACAGATATTTAAGGAGGAGGGTAAGTGTACTTTGCAGTATGATAACTCCTGTCTTGGTTTAAGAAATGGAAACCAGACAAAGGAATTGCTATGGAAACCACTTACTGGCTTAATCAGCTTACTAGAAATATAAATAATTATAGGGATAAAGCATGTGAACCAGGGAGTCGTATGAGTATTAATTTTGCTTTGACAAAGCAGCACTCATGCCGGATGAGAGAAAAGCAGAGAAACAAGAACTAAAGCTCAACAAGAATGTTTTAAGGGGATATTAGCAAAACCGTAACAGTCTGTACTTGTAGAAACCAAATGTGACAGATATGGTTCAGTTGTCATAACTATTACATGTATTTATATAGCCATCACAAGCATATCTCAAATGGCTTTACAGAGAATGAGCTTACCTAGATCTAACTAATCAACAATCAATCACAGAACAAAACCTTATCCAACTTCATGTTATCGCTAACTGTGATGGCTACTAACACCCTGGTTGCTAGATTTGCTTACAGGTATTAAGTTTAACAGCCTAAATATCTAACTCAGGGTTCCCACACTCACTTAGACATCAAATTCAATAACCTTTCAATTATTTTCAAGGTGAAATTCAAGGACTCAAAATTGGCACATTTTGCGGACATGACATTGACTACTGACATACTTTCAAGATCATCCATTCATTTTCAAAAACTTTTAAGCCCTTATTTTCTTTTTTCTCAGACCCGCAAACTTTCAAGGATTTTCAAGGCCCTGTTAAAGACTCAACATGTAGAAACAGCTGACACTCCTCCTGAATCACCATTTCTCCTCAAGGTGACTGACGAGTGATTCGGGGTGTAAATATACAGGGGATTTAAGGTGATCCAAATATTGCTGCATTTGGCTGCATGTTGACCATTACTCTGTCATTTGTACATACCCTAGCACTCCAGATGTGACAAACACCACCCACAAGTGGCCCAGGTTGAGGGTGAAGGCGTAGAGCAGCATCCCAACCAAAGAGAGCAAATACACCCCCAGGGTCGTCTCTCTGAGGAGAGAGGAAAGGAAAACCATGTCATCAAGTCATTATACTTTCAAAAAACACTACTACCATCCAATCAACCATCATATTTGCACAATGCATTCACACACAGAACACAAATACCCTTCCTCAGGTATATACTGAGAGGCTATTAAAACTTTTACATTGAAGAAACTAAATCCCATCACAAGGCTTAAGTTTCCTACATGCATGCCAACGTTGACCATAACAGGGAAAACCTCCGTCATAATTGAACAGCATGGTATATACTGTATATAAAAGGATACATTCCCAAAAGCCATTTATCCACTTTGGGGGGAAAAATACTACCTGATATTCCTCAGTCAATATTTAAAAAATGCAAATTATTCTACACTCCAAAAAAAAGATTTTTGTAAGCAAAGGTTTGTCTGCAAAGACTACTCACAACTTTAATAGTAACCCAAAATGTGCTTAATTTTTTCAGAGTAGGCATCATTTGTTTTTTTCAAATGGTGGACATCTCACTTTGGAGTGAAAGTCCTCATATATATATAATATATAATATATATATATAAGGCTGGAGCTCGACTATCAACAGCCCCATCCTCTCAGAGAGGAAAAACGATATTCCCGGAACACTGAAGACCCCTTGTCATAACCCCGGCAGTTTCTACACAAACAGGCTTACTCTGGTGAAGCTGTCTCTTGTTCAACCACGCGTAAAATATTGCTCCCAAATGTGTTTGTTAATATAACACAGTCCTTGGACTCTCTCCCACATGGGACAATGGGAGTGTGTGGGTCAACAGCAGAAATCTGGGCCGGTTGCTTTGACAGCCATGTATCCCAATGGCACGTTAAGAATTTGACGATAAATTTTTCCTAATCATAATAGTTTGCGTGCCAGATAATTGAAGGTGGGTTTACCAAACATCTCCTGTTGAGGAATCTGTTCAATGTTTCTTCAACCTCAGGCCACAGAATCAGTGGTTACTTAGTGATAAAAAAGTAAAGTCTTGATTTGCTTGACCAAAACGAAGTGGGGCAAAAGCACGTTTGAATGACCGCAAGGCCTGAGCCGGGACCTGGGAGGACCAGTGGAGAAAGGCTGTTGGCTCAGATAAGTGGAGAGGGACGTCAGACGGAGAACTCAGTGGTGCCCACTTCCATCAAAAGATTGAACTCGCTCAGACGCCTCCCTGTGAATGGGTGATTTAAAAGACCGTGAGCTTGACGACTGAGAAATGTGTTGGAGCGCTCCCTTTTCGGAGGTCACACGGACTTTTCCAGTGTCATAGATTCAGTTGAAGTTCATGAGGCCATGATAGCGAAAAGAAAAGAAAGAAAAACTGAAAAGGGCTTCATGTTTTGCTTTAACTTGACTGTCCCTGCACAGTGGTTGGAGTATGAATGTGGCAACGATACAGAAGTCGTCAATGGCTTGATAATGAAAGGCAGAACCATTCATGTGTAAAACCTTTTAGATCTTCTTTCGTGTATCATCAGATGGCCAACTCCGTGTCTTGTAGCCACGCCCTCGTCTCTGGTCCTAAGTCGAAGAGGCCGGCTTCTGAAGGTGGGCTGTATAGGGGGCAGCTGGTGATTATGTGCTCGGCCGTCTGTTCAGGCTCGCTACACTCGCATGCCGCACTGTCTGATAGGCCCCACTTCTTCAGAGATGACTTGAAGCGGCCGACCCCAGTACGTAAGTGATTCAGCGAGGTCCATAGGTGGCGTGGTAGGTCTTCTCCTTTTACACCGCCTCCTGGTTCCCAGATGTATCGGTGGATGCGGGAGGGCCCAACCGTCTCCCATGTCTGTTTCCAGGATGCTGCCAGCCAGGCGTCTCTGGACAAGTCCTCAGGAATAGAATGTAGCATCTCTTGTGCCTCCTTGTTGTAGGGATGGCGAGACTTGAGCCTGCATGGTGGCCCCGGTGTTGTTGTGGCT
>OMLI01090987.1:0-16559 GCA_900302605.1 Rondeletia loricata | reverse complement strand
GTACCTGATGAGCGAGCGTCGGGCGATGATCTCGGCGTGGCAGTCGTTCAGCGCCAGGCCACGGTCGCTCATGTACTCACCGTTGATGCATTTGGTTCCCGTGGAGACACAAATGACCTGTGCTTCCTTCACATCTGTGCCTGAAGGGGGAAAGGGGACAAAGACACATACACAACACATGCACACAAGAACAATGACCACATACATCTGTTATTGGTGCAAATTGTGTTTTTATGCCCTTGAGCAGATATATTTACAACAATCTGCCAACTAGTTGGCAAGCTCTTCATGTCGTAAAATATAGATAAAAATGAAAGATGACAAAATAAAGAAGAGACAGAGAGATAACAGTGGGGAAAGTAAAGCTATGATTAAAATAGTCATTCTTGGGACGTCCTGGTGGCTCAGATGGCTAAAGCCCACATCATGTAACTGCAACGTCCTGAATCCCCCTTCCCCAGTCTTTCCTGTCTCACTGTAAACTATCTAGTAAAGGTAAAACAGCCAAAAAATAAGGTAATACTTTATTTTGATAGTTCACTGTTGGCTCTCTAAAACACGTCAGTTGACTGTTAATAAGATTTGTCTCAATAGTAACATGTATTCAACCAACCGCTAGTAGACTATAAGGGGCATCTCAAGTGCTAATCAACAGACTTCATCAACTAAGCATCTGTTGACTATCAGCTAGGAAAAAACACATTCCTACATATAGAATTGTTTCATGAGTTAATTGCCGTACTGTCCTGAAATAGTAACAAAGTAATGAAATAGAAACAATGTGTACCCCACTTTGGAACCACAGTTATAAACCATTGTTAACTTTAAGTGTTAGCAAAAAGGGTTTGACAGCAGTAATGCCAAATGCCACGTGCTTCAAGAATTTCAAGGCATTTCTATCCCGTCAAATCTTGTGAATGTGTTATACGTTGCCCACTGTTGTGTGCGATGATATACACTATTTTCTGTACTGGCCCTGCAAAATGAATTTCCCTCTGGCCAATACTCGACAGCCGACAGTCGGTACTGTATTTTGTAAGCTGAAAAAAGACACCCGTCTCTTTCCCCAGTCTACCTGTTGTCATGACGACCCCTGCAAGGACTTTCCGTCGTGCATGGGGGGAGGTGAAGTTGTCCGTCAGCTCACTGAACTTATCCACCACCAGGCGGGAGACAGCATCAGCGAGGACCTGGGAACACACACACACACACACACACACACACACACACACACACACACACACACCACACACACACACACACACACACACACACCAGCTTGTGTCAGTTATGTCAGCTTACAAAGAGCATCTGATGTTATCCAACCCTAGAGCACCATGTAGCTGTCACACTGTTCACATTCAGCTCCAAACAAGAGACAGAGCGTTACAAAGTAAACTGGGTTAACCCTCTGAGGTATATCTAACACTTTCAAGCAACGCTATATATAATTCACCCTCTCCCTTCTTACAGTGAATAAAATCAAATAAAACAGAAAGAGCAGCAGAACCTAAACAACAGAAGTGAACAGAGTGCTCATCTTCAAGAGCCCTAAATGCCGTGAGGTTTAAAACCAGATCAAAAGCTCAGAGGGAACCTCGAGTGAACTTCACACATCTCTCGCTCTTGGACAGCTGGCTTTTTATCCATTGCTAATATGGTGGAAAATGACGACGACCAAGAGGAGAGACAACGGCTGGATGGCCACAAATTAAAGAAATTAGTCCAATATTACTTCCCTGCTACTTCAGAGTCACCCACTCGTGGCCGGATCATTTGACTTTCGAATGCCAAGGTCATCTACGGTGTAGAAATGACTGTTATTCTCTTGGGGTACAAAAGACACTGAGGAAAAGAAAGGATACTGGCTTTTTTGCCGTGGCAGTACCAATCACTTATTATTGTTCTTGGACAAAAAACACATATCTTCAAAAAGTATAATGAGGAAAATCATGCTTATTTTCTCATTGGATGGCTAAATATTTTTGAAATTATACAATGGGGTTTAAATGTCTTTCAATGCCTGAGGGTCAAGAAAACCGACTCAAAATACGAATGACCATGTTAACTTAGTATGAAAAACGCAAAACTGCAGTTACGTGGTTGTTCTGCGACAGCAACATAATTCATACTATTTTCCCCCATTAGTCCCTTGCCAGATGGAAACGGGCTGCACAAATTAAATATCAACCGACAGAGAATTAATAGCGCAATTAGTGGGGGCGCTATAGTTAAAAAGGGGTGCTTGTCGAATAAATCAGTTGACAAGTAGAGCGAGTGAGTAAAGAAAGAAAAAAGGCTTTGGGGAGGGGACTGTTGACAGTGTGTCTGGCTGATTAGCTTTGCTGGCTGTGTTATCTCTCTTCACACACTGGCATGTCTCTGACAGTCACCTCTACAGTGGCGTCAAAAGCAACCACCTGCCCTTACTCCTTGTCCCCGCAAACCTGACTTGAATGAGGTTTTAATGAAAGCCTGCCAGAAGAGCAGACCTTTGACAGCTGAGGCAGTTTGGACCGGATTGCAACCCAAAGGACAGGTCCAGGAGAGGTCCAGATAGACAGAGACACCCAAATAATCTTTGTAGTTTAGTTCAAGCCACACCTTCTGTCAAATCTTAGAACAGTAATTGACTGGATTTCACTGTTTTGACCCAAAATGTACTGTAAATTTGCTGATCTAGTTTAATCAACTACCATTCATTTTCAAACTTGTCCATAAGGGAGAAGGCTGTCACTTACGTAGAAAACTAACAGCTTTATAAACACTGTAGAGGGTGCAATCTGAAAAAACTAAAACTGGAGGGATGTGTGTCAATGCTGGTTGTTTCAACAGGACTTAAAAAGGGAAGGGATATGTTAAATAAGATATGGACCAGGCACTGGCACCTGCATTATCTCCATGAGAGATCCTGGGTGCACGATTAGAAGACTTGTAAAAAGATGTCTTATGTTTAAACAGATGATCCCTTACACGTCCACAACTCCCTCTGCTTTTAAAACACGTCTCATCCTTTGTGATTTAATATTCTGTCATTCTTGGCTGTCATCTTAATTTTTCATTATCGTTTAATGCCCAGTAATGATTGACAGGGCCATATAAATGTTCCAGTGAGGGCTTTATGAAAGCAGAATTTGGAAAATGAAAATGAAGGGAGAATGTGTTGAGATTCCTCTGCATTATTTCAAAAGCAAGGTGATAAGATGGAATTCAGTAAAAGCTATATTGGACAGGATACCAAAAAAGGGATGAACAGATACTTCCAGTGATAAAAATTTTTGTGTCCTCAAGAGTTTCTTATTAACTACAAGGCTATTTAAATGTGTCCCATATGAACTATGAAACTGTCCTCAAACTGTAAGCACTGTATTGTAACTACAAATTCATTGACCAAAGCATATTTAGATATTCATGAGTCAAATTAAATATTCCAAAGCACAACAGTATTTAAGAAAGCCTTGCACAAATGCTTTGTGTATCCTTAATGTATAATGGAATAGTCCTACTTTTTGGGTTTGAAAGGAAGCGCTCTTTCAAAGTACCCTTGGGTGTAAAGCCAGTATCGTCATGGACTTGAAATGCTGTTGTGCCTTTCTTCACTTTATGAGTTCTGATGCAAAACAAAGTATCACTGTGCCCATTTTTGAGTACATTTCAGTGTTATGACCAGGGGCATTTTAACAGCGTGATTCTTTTCAAAAATTGCAAATAGAAATGTTATATGATACCTGTTATAACTTTTGACTCACTAGAATTTGACCAGCTCTAGAGGATTTAGAGAGATGAGGTTTCTTTAGCTTACTGAATGTGTGGTACACCTAGAGATTTCATTATGCACAGCTACTGAAGAAGGTATAAAGCTGAAACCTCCCACAGTTCCGCTTGTTACACATCTTGATGACATAAATTAAGTTGAATGATTGAATTATTGTTCCAAGTGTGGTCCGGTTTTTGTAATAATTTATTATATTAATCTATAAATAAAATAAATATCTTACCTGGGGTAGGTGAAGCTGCAATCCCTCTCTGGGTACGGGTTGGCGGGATGGTGTCTGGTCGAGCTGCATGTTGAAGAGGGCTGAGAGTGCGGCCTGAGCTGCCCGGGCTTTGGCCAGCTTCTTGTTGCGCCCTGAGCCCTCAAACGTCTGTGCATCCACTGTCACTGACATCACAAAATTCTTGGCATGACTCTCGCCGCTCTCTGACACAAAGTCATATTTGAGGCCCGGCCTGAGCTCATTGAGGATCATGACAGGATTCTTGCCACTGGAGGGTGAGCTGAAGGAGGATGGAGGGGGCAACGGGGCCTGGACAAGGTTGCTGCCGGGCGGCACGGGCAGTGGGTACTCCCCTAGAGAGTGTAAAGAGCTGCTACCATTGGAGCCTAGATAGAAGGAGTCCTCAGGTGCGGCTGGTGTCTCAAAGCCGTTGAAGAGCATGTCCGGGAAGTCAGCTTGGTCAGATGTGAAGTCTGTGTTGACGGTCAGTGTTCGACCCATGGCCAGGTGTGCCTCAGAGGCATTGGGGAACTGGACGAAGGAGCGTAGTGCTTTCTCAGCTGCATTCAGTTTAGCCTTCTTCTTAGTGGGGCCCATGCCCTCAAACAGCTGTCCATTGACCTCCACGGTCATGACGAAAACTGGCGCGTGGACCGGCCCTGTCTGAGACAGCAGTTTGTACTGTAGACCTGGTTTGATTTCATTCAACTGCATGAGCGCATTCTTGGGCAGGACTGGCCCCGGTGTTTTCTTGCGCTTCTTGGCCCGGAACTTGGAGTGTGTGTGACCATTGTTGCCCTCCTCTAGGGGGCGCTTTCGACTGCCCCCACCGCTTCCATTGGGGAGCTGTTCAGCCACAGCCACCCCCTCTTTGGAGGACACGTTGTCCAGGTTTCGGTTTTCCTTAACGTCAGTGCTGCTCGAACCTGCGGTGCCCAGAAAGAGTAACTTACAACGCCTTCGTTGCAGGACCTTGTAAATGCAAAATTTATAGATTCCTTTATCACTCTTTGGAACTGAACCAATGATTTGTGTTCCTTTATCATAGCAAGAGAAGTTGGGCTTTAATTTAGGTTTACTAAGAATAGTTTGCGGCATACTATCAATACATCTACTGTTCTAAGAGATGGTGGGTTCTGAGAAGTGCACCTTGGTCCCCATTCACACAATGAATGGAATATTTTTGGAATATTTCTTCAGAACCATGACACTAACTGTGAAAAGTCAAATTTAGTGATGAGAAATACAGTCAAGAATTTAGTGACTATGGACTTAAGTGACCCACTATCCCTTAAAAATAATAAAAAATATTAAATACACTACCCTTTTCAAACAATCAATCATATTTTCAGAGTAGGTGTCAATATTTCATTATTGAAATTAACCTCTTCATATATCTTCAAGATTCAAGTGTAAGTCATGTAGGCAAAAATGTGGAGATTTGTTGGTAGGGAGAGATGTCTTCACGAGTAAAAGATAACTGTTGTACACTTCTCGTGTTGTATGGTGTTATGGGACTCTCATACATACATGCACACAAACACGCAGCTGTTCCTCATCCATTTAATCCATATTTTCAGCAAAATTCTCTCTCGATTATCTACAGAGCAATGAGGTAGATTTGAAGTGAAGTTTAAATTGCTGTCCTGGAATATACTAGGGAACACATATCACCAGGTCCAGTTAGCAAAGTGGATGGAATATTGGCAAAAATTTTCATTTATAACATCCTCCAGCAAAGGCTTGATAGGTTACTCCTTGCGGTACTCAGGAGAAACAGAAGCCGCAGTGTGCATGAGTGGGATCGTAGGTGGGGTTGAGGGAGTGCAGGGGAGGAGTGCAGGGGAAGAGGAGGAGCGGAGGACCAGGCAAACAGGAGAATACATCAAAGATAAGAGGCAGGAGGAGCAGACACCCCACCTAGTGCAGGATCCTAAAGGTTGGTTGCAAAGTTCAAATGGGCTCTTAACCCCCTTTATATGATGTTTTGAAAAGAATGACTGTCCCATTTAAAAGAGGAATATCTCAAATTAAAAACAGTTTCTAATGAGGAGCCATTCATAAGACCCAGAGCCTCTGAGATCCCCCCCATGGAGCTCATCAGAGAACACAATATTTTAGTTTACAAAATGCACTGACATGCCATTACCATCTGCATACTACAATTGACATGTCCCAAGGCAAGAAAAAAATCTAGAATACAAACTGCACATCTTTCGTCATTATGAGCATATCTTATGCTCTTAAACGTGCAATATCCTTTGGTGTGTGCATGCATTCTGCGAAGTGGCCTTGAAAAAGTTTTGCAGATAAAAGGAATGAAAAGGGAGAGGAGGGAGAGCATAATCATGCACAAGACTGGCCAGCCAAGGAGAACGTTTCAAAACGGAGATAGAGAGCTGCAAGGACAGTGGATACTGTAACACTTCATTATGACTCTCCATCTAAAATAATGATTTTAAAAGATGCTGCATGCGACTACCCTCTCACAGTAAGAGTACTGTAGCTCATAATGTTACTGTACCACAGATAGGATACATAAAGCTGTCAACTACTGAGGATTACTATAGAAATCAATGCATAGTGTACTTACATAACACTAGGAAACTAGGCTTTAAGTTAGTGGGAGTATCTAATAATGATCAATACTCCATCCAAAACACCAGCACGCCATGCACCGACAGACAAGTACACAGAACACACAGGCAGACAGAAAAATCACAGAAACTGTAGTTTCACTCTTGAATACCTTTTATTTTGGCAAAAAAATATGTATCCTAAGTTTATCATTCGATCTATCTAAAATCATAAAGGGACAATCTGTAAAAGTGTTAATATTTTACAAAACAAGGGCCGATCCTTTAAAAAGTGCCAGATTTTCAAAATTTTAATTTTAATTCCAATCAATCATTTTATACACTTTCTTTCCAAATGGTGGATATCCTACAGTACTCTGGACCCCCGATGACCAGATTTGAGGACCACTGCCTTAGAGCAACAGCCATGGCACCATGCTTTGAATTAAGCTATTCCATTGAAATCTGGATTGACATGACGGCACACACAGTTCTGGTCATTACCATGCCAGCATTTGTGTAATCAGCATCCATTAGCTACGCCAAACAAAAGCTTTCCCATATGCTTGCATCTTTCAAAGCTAAAATCCCCCATGGGGTTGCATGAACTAAATAATGCAGGCGAAGAAAGTATCTATCACAACTTCCTTTTGGGCGTAACTTTTTTGGTTGGCTTTTGATTTGATTTGATTCATGTGCTGACTTCAAAGAACGTTAAAAACCACCAAATGTCTAACACTGCCGGGTCTCCTCAGTGCAAAGACACTAAGTAAGTGACACTACAATGAGAACTGTTCATTTCTATTGCAGGTTAGGGCACTGCTAGGGGAATGCGAGTTAAAAATTGTGAAGGTGTGGAGAAAGAGACTCAATCATATGCTACCTTGGCTTCCTAGGCTCAGTTACTGAATTCCACCCAAAATGTCTAATTAAAGTTCAATAAGCTGGAGAGGAGAGGATTTTCTAGAGAGAGAAATGAAAGTAGAGGGAATATGACCTGAAGCTTGGATGGAACGATTCGTTTCTCCCTAAAATGTTTCACATCACCTGTGTGTACATGTATGTGCATGCACGTTTATGTGTATGTGAGTCTGCTCTGTGTCTTGGTTCAGGTAAGGACAGATGTAACAAAGCAAGTGGGCACATCCTCACAGCCATGGTCATGGACTCAGACGGAGGGACAACTGGATGAGAAGACAATCAGCAAAACAGATGAAAATAGTAAACTATGTTTTTTGCCATGTTTTTACTAAAGGACATAATTGTATGTAGAGGTTTGGATTATTTTTTGAGGTTTTGTATTCTTCCATACTTTGAGTGAAACAACACAACATTTTCTTATAATAAGTATCATACACTAATATGGTGTTACATACTGTATGTCTGGGAGAATGACAGGCAGACAGACAAGGCAAGACATGCAGACAGACAGAAAAAAGGGAAACGGACATACAGGCAGACATACAAACGGGAAAGCAGAGAGACGGGCAGTCAGACAGACAGATGAATGAGAGAATGCAGAGCAGACTCACTCATGTTCTCCTCCTCGTCCACATCCATGGTGACGGGTTTGTCCTGACTTGGGAGCAGCCTAGCCCCCACTGCACCTGGGGACGAGAGGACAGGAGGGTAAACAGTTGAACATTTGCAGTGTGACACACACACACACACACACACACACACACACACACACACACACACACACACAGAAAGACCTTCAGTAGGTGCACCAATGATAATTTCTAGCTCGATACACCCCCACGCACACACAAAGATACATACACACAGCAGTGAGAAGAAAACGCTGTGCGATGTAGCCCACAGTGAAGGTGTATAAATATTCAGGGGCTGTGAGGGATCAAGGTGAGAGAGGGGGCCGGGGCTGACAGGCCTTAATAGCAGGAGCAGTCTATTGTGACTTTAATATCCCTCCGATTAGACCTCATTTCCCACTGCCTGCTGAGAGATATACAGCTAGTGACATGGCCGAGTCACTCCCCTGCCACACACACACACACACGGGTGTCCCAAGGTGGAGAGTGCAATTAAGTATACACGCAGCTGCATCCATAGTTTCACAGTCCAACACGAGGAGTCGTGCAATGCACCAAACCCAGGGTGTTCAAATCTTTTCGACATCAAACTGACTGATATATAATATATTTTTAAAAAATTCCCCAATCTTTCTTGACTTGATTTGAAGATTTTGGTCAGTGTTCAACATGACATATGCCGATAATGATAATGGGCGATATATAGGTCATATCCCATATGTGAAATGCCAGTGGGTCTACAACAAAATACTGCATCTGAATCAGGACTGAACAGCAATATTTTCCCATACTTTTCCCATTCTTTTTGTGCAATCCACAAACATTTCAAGAAATTATCAAATTCTCTTTCAAGACCTGCAAAAAAAAACGATAACTCTGCTTTACTCTGTCACTGTTCCCTGATCTGTGAGTAAAACAAATCAAGATACTTCTCATGACTGAAACTCAAAAATCTGCAAAAACGTGATACAATAAAAAAAGAAATTGTTGCAGATGATTTCAGAAAGTGGTTTCTAGAGTGTGATATTAATCAAGCTATGTATATTAATCAATCAAAACACTTTTCCCGTAGAGTGCTGGAAGAATCGGTATAGACACTCCTGTGGTCTTGCGCCGTTTGTGATTTGTATCTAACACCATGTTCACTCCTAATAGTCAGATAAGCCTGCTGGAAGTCAATTTCATGATCTCCAAAAAATTCTCCATGGTGAAAAAGGGGCTTGGTTGAAAAGGTTGCACCATTTGCTTACGCTACTGTACCGCTTATTACAGAATTAATAATTAGAAAAAAAGTTTCAACTGCATACGACTTCTCCCACGAGTCTCCCTACCAACAGATGAAGTCACAATGCTGCCAGAAAAGCAAAAAAAATATTGCTGAGAGCATGGCAGATGAGTAAAGAGCAAAACAGACTGAGGACGTTACATGAGAGAAAGAGAGCGTAAAAGATGCAAAGAGGGACAGGGAGAGAGGCAGAGAGACAGAGACAGAAAGAGGAGAGAGATGGCGTTATGATATGGAGCAGATTGTGCTGATTCTACTTCTCTCTCTCTCCCCGCCTTTCATCACTGCCCCCCATTCCTCAGCCAGACACTTTCTTAAGCTAAACTAAATGGGCTAATTAATCTAGGCTAATGGTGGGTGACAGCAAATATGCTAGCACAATTATCACCCTATTAAAGATTCATATTCCAACCCATAATTGAAAATGAAAAGGTGGGGTGGTGGGAAGATGGGTGGGAGTAGGTCCAAGAGAGACTGGGAGATGAGGGTAATTTTTCTCAGGTAGCAGGAGCCAAAGTTCAGCCAGGTGTCCCCCCCCTCTTTCCCCTCACCCAACACTCCAGAACCACATCTACATGCAAGACTAGCTGCACTCAACACTAATCAGAACTATACTCACCTACACTACACTGTACACTTACACCCAGTTCACAACATTACAGCCAATCATTTCTAACCTCACTACTGGTCTCAACAACAGGCTTGACAGCCTCATTTCAAAAAGCTAATTTGTCATATTTAAGTCAGTTTACTACTTACAGGTTGGTGCTAATGAGGTGCATGCCAGAATATATTTTCATGTTTCCAGATTTTGAATTATTGAAGGTTAGCCCCCACTCAAGCAAGTTTATTTAAATTGTTTTGGCTTTCAATATATTAAGATCTGAAGTTGGTCTTCCAATGTTACTCCAATGTCACTATTTCATTTTAAAATAGCTAAATTTAAAATATCCAAACCATCCATTTATTTGTCAATGGCTTGACCAGATGTGGGATGGGTCAGTTGTGGATAAATGAATTAGATTAACTATGTCTGAGATAAAACAAGACTCACTGTGCTTTTATGCACATACTCATTATCGCCTACATCTTATTCCTCCAACACACACACTGTTGTGTGGGTAAGTCCAGCACACGATGCCAATGCGCCTGTCAGTTTAGATTTTCAGACGGGGCCGACTTGGTCATGAATCTGTAAGTATTCCTGAGATCAGGTCCAATAAGTGGGGCGAGTTGCACAGATAATTCATACAAAAATCAGTGTGTTGTGCTCTGTGTGTTTGTGTATGTGCCTGTCAATGTGTGTGTCTTTGAAAGTAACTCTGGAGGTAAATGGCTTTTTCCCCCAGGTATCATTTAACCTATTATAATTAAAATTAGAAATACAGTCATTGAACACCCCCTTGATTTTTTTGAAGGTGGGGTGCTTTTTAAAATTAGAATTTACTAAATGACTTTGAAGCCCAACAAAATATGATAAGTCAAGGTGAGGAAATTTGGCACAACAGTACGTATTCTACGACTGTTGGTGGAGAAATTGGTCTCTCTGCCTCTTCTACGATGGTTTTCTCCCTGTATGATTGTTGAACATCAGTGTACAATGGTGAGTCTGGAAAGAAGCCCTTGCTCTTTGATTCTGAAGGACCGACACCAAAACCTGACATCAACCTACCGTTGATGTTTTAGATAGCTGAAAAAAGTTCTGCTATCAAACTCCATTGTACCTTGGTAAATATTGGAAATATCTTGATGTAAGATGACGTAGTCTATGTTTGGCCACGTATCCACGGGAATAAGAAAAATACACCACCAAACAACAAAATGGGCCCACAAATGCAAGGTACATCGACAATAGGTGTTTTCTAGGGTGGATCTTTCCTTTAATAATCTGCCATTTCTGGACATTAAAACCCACAAAACTAATATTGACAGTTGCATGCATGAAAATTTATGAGACTTGAGAAAGGCACTGTGCAGGAACCTTGATAGTTGTAATCACCCTTTATGAACACACACGACTGAAGCAGAGGATTTGAGGTGAGTCCAAAGAATCTACGCCGTGGGCTGCCGACTATCTCCCTCCACAAGCATAAATGATACAGCGTCATCAAGTTGTGAGAGCGCTTCATTTCAGGTAATTCTGAGTGGACGAGGAGGGAGGTGGGGAAAGGAGAAAGATGAGAAAGAAGATGAAAAACCTCAAATTCAATCTGGCACGGCGAGAGGGACTGAGGGGAAATAAGGTGGTTTTGATTTGTCTCTCATCCCTCGCTTGCGCTGTGACGGAGCGATAGAGCATCGCCACCGTGGAGGGAGCATCAGCAGCGGCCGACCGACCGGGAGGAGGTGGGGTGGGGGGTGAAGTGAAGGATGAAAAGGTGGAGGTGAGGGAGGAATGGAGGATGAGAGAGATAGAAAATGCAATCCTATTCCAAGTAAAAGAGAATCATTATCTCCTCTAAAACAGAAGGCGGTGGACAGGTCTGCCCTTGACAGACTGTGGGGTGCAAACAGTCTAAGACAAACCTCTGAAGGCTACTGTAGGAATTCTGACTTTCTGTCAAAATAATTTCAGACCAACTTCTGATCTTAAATTGAAATTGAAATAAATAAATAAATAAACGTCCTCGCATGATGGGCTAACATTCAATAATTCAAAATCTGGAAACTATTCTGGCATGCACCGCATTAGTAACAGCCTGAGTTACTGGATGGTTAAAAGTTCTAAGTGAAAACATAAAAGGTATACTGGCACTTGGCAAAAATACATAAAGTGCTGCAAGTTCCATTTGTCAGAGATGCAAAATGCCCACATCAGCATTTATACTGATGAAAAGACGCTTGTTTCCACAGATTTTGACTCTACATGCTCAACATTAAAGTTTGATAGCTAATGTTCCACTGTTACTTCAATGTCAAGCTCTGTAGTAGTTTGACTGTGAGGCGTTATAAGAATTTGACTGGGTGACAACAGGCCTTTGCTGTCTGATAGCGAGAGGCAGGTGAGGTCTTACCATTAGGCAAAGGTAGGTGACAGCCTCAGGCCCGGGCAGCCAGAGGGCCCCACAAAAGATAAGAACATACCTTATTTTTCATCAGTTTAAAATACATTTACCATTTGAAAAACACCCCTCTTTTTGTTACAAAAAATGATTTCAATCTTGAGTCATGGCCACCCACACACCCCCTCAATCAGGCTATAGTGGACTATTCCACCCAACTTCTAGCACCATATTGCCACTTGACTTTAAGCTAATTTTTCTTGCTGCTGCACAGTTGCTGCGAGAGAAGTAGAATGAAGCAAAGCTGCCCAAGCAGACAAACAAAAAAGAGAGAGTAAAATATAAGTTTTGTTGACATATTTTTATCAAAGAATAAACTGCTGCCAGTGTTTGCTGCTAGCAATATCACCACTACCTCTAAGCTCAACAAGCTCTAGGGACACAAACGTTAGCTCCCCGGCTATACCAGCAGCAACAATGATGGTGAATGTGTTTCCATGCCAACTGATGCTCAGACGGCCAAGGGCAAGTAAATATAATAATGATGAAGATGAGGAGGATGATGACCAGCATCAAAACATGATGAGTGACACCATGTGAATATCATTACTTTCTCAGTCAGGAGAGATCAGCTCCAGTGTTCTTGTCAGCGAACAACCCTCGCCATGGAACAGCAGCCCTTGCATGCACTTTGCTCAGCCACAACTTGAAGGTAATGTATAGAAAGGATGGATTGAAAAGGGTGAAGGTTGGGATTCAGGGGGCCCCACGCTTTCTTTTACCTAGGGCCCCCAATTCGCTAAGTCCACCCCTGGTGAGAGGTCAGTGTTGAAAGTTTGTAGTGTTCAGAGAAAACAATATTTTTACGGTGTGGCAACACCGTCTAGAACAGCGTTCGTCTGTATGTATGTCTGTCTGTCTGTCTGTCTGTCTGTATCCAGAAGTGGACCAATCACAGCTCACGCTGCTACGTGCATCAATCACAGCTGACGCTGTTACGTGCATCAATCACAGCTCACGCTGCTACGTGCATCAATCACAGCTGACGCTGTTACGTGCATGACGTCACGCAACATTGAGGGCAACCCCCTCATCAGTGACACCACCACATACTTGGGCCCAGAGAGGGAATCTCCTCGTCACCCGGACTATATTAACAGCATATTAAAAGACGAAAGCCTCCTGCTTGAAATCAGCCTGACATGCTGGTGTGTTGACAGGACCGAGCGTATGCAAGACAAGCTCTGAAAACAGCCCCCGCTTAGCTCCTCCGCCTGCCACAAGCTGACACAAACAGAGAAATAAGCACAGCATGCATCGTTGCACAAGTGCAGCCTTGTACATACTTTATCTCTGCAGTCTAAATGCTGTTCTACACGCCTCTGAAGAAAACACTATCAGAGCACTGAGACAATGAATGATCTAACACACGCAGCAAGCATGAACATCAGCTACCTCTGTATGAACATGTGCTAAGATGTGGATTAAATACATACACATA
Source organism: Rondeletia loricata (assembly GCA_900302605.1). Taxonomy (NCBI): domain Eukaryota; kingdom Metazoa; phylum Chordata; class Actinopteri; order Beryciformes; family Rondeletiidae; genus Rondeletia; species Rondeletia loricata. Next base: position 2,644 of record OMLI01090987.1, on the reverse strand, counting down.
TCTGAAGGCTTCACATCCACTGACAGTGGAGAGGCTAAACTGAAACTGCAGCTTTGTGGTTTCGGTTTTACATGTGATAACTTATTTTCAAACATGGATGATAGTGTAATCTCTTGTTTTATCTTACACAATCTGCATTTTTGTTCTCTTGCTTTTGTCTTTTGTCATTTTAATATCTGCAAATGAATAAACTAAACTGTATACACCCAAGACACATGCTGGGGTGCGGGCCTAATGGATGCAAATATCTGAGTGATTCACATTCATTTGATGCGTGTGTTGGTATGTTTTTTATTGGGAGCAACCACTTCTTTCCATTGAAATATGGCTCATAATATTGTATCGCCTGGGTGCACAGTAATTGATGTGTCAAATCCTTTAATTTAGTATAAATTCTTTGTTCTGGAAGAAGTGATACATATATTACTAGAGATTACTAGAGATATTACCACAGTGGTTCTGTAACCAGCAGGGGTATAAAAAAAGAGGCTGTTTGAATATTAACACTCATTTTTGGGGGGAATTTTAAATAATTCTTTGTAACTTTTAAAGCACGACTTGAACCCAACCTATATTACTAAACTTGCAGAACCATATGATCAAAGCGTAGCCTTAAGTTTAGAGGCAAAGCTCTTTTGACCCTCCCAAAGTCTAGATTGAAGACTAAATGTGATCTGGTTTACCATTAGAGCTCATAGACTCTGGAACAGTCACTACTAAAAATTACAATTTTATTGACATGCATTTCACAAATGTATTTATTGCAGTCTCCTATGTAAATGTATAAACCTAATTTTATCTGCTGACTGTTGATTTTATTACTAAGCAAACTGTCTATATGTAACTTGATATTTTTATCTGCTTGATAGTGTAATGTAATCTGCTGAGCTTCTATGTACTTGCTTGCAATAGTATCAGTTATCACTAGTTCTTGTTTACTGAAGCTATATGAAGGCCTATTTGAACTAAAATAGCTAAATCTGCTAAAGCTAGCATTACTTTGTAAGTGTACAGTTAAATGTTAGAACTTTGCTGAGAAAAAAAAGCTATGCAAATACCGATAACAAAGGTGCTTGTGTGTTAAGTGTTATAACATTGAAGGTTACTGCCAAATTATTCGTAGCCTTTTGCTTTCACTTGCTTGGAGTATTGGATGGATGGGTGGGCGCCACTCACAGGTAAGTATTCTAAAGAAATTCTTAATTTGGTATACTTTTCTGTGAGATAACTTGCCTGCCTGAGATCTAAATTAACCCCCACAACCTGGCACTCCAAGTAGCTTAAAACAAAAGCTAAAAATGATCTGCGAGTAGCATTTGACCCTCGTCTGATTAGGCACACAGAAAAACAGTTGAGTTGTAGTTAAAAACTGAGGCTTCCCTGAGGTCTCTTGCAGAGTTATGCAGCATTTAACATAGTAACTTTATCAAATAACTTCATCTTTCATTTTCTAACTGTATGAGCCATCTTGACTGTACAAACATCAACAAAGTGCACATTCTCATAGTAGTGAACAGTATTTAGTATTTCTACTTCTACTACAATTTCTACTCTAATTGGCAGGGTTATTCTATTTTTGGATTAATAATTAGTTTTTATTTTTATGTCGTTTAAAATGAAAAATCAGTTTAGTTTTAGTTAGTTTTCAGTGTGGGTTTGGTAGTTTTTACTTTTTACAAATGTTTACTTTTAGTTTAGTATTTATTTAATTTCAGTTCTTGCAACAGGTATTATGTAATAAAACAATAAATCATATATTCTATTTAAAACAAATGTCCATGAAAAATGTGCGTTCAATAAAAATAGCAATTCTTTGCCAAAAATTCTTCTTTTTTACCCTGCAAATAAACACAAATAAAACCACATTTCACCTATACTGTATATTTAGTTTAGTTTTACAAGCAGACAATATAGTTTTAGTTCAGTTTTAGTTTTTTCACAATGTCTCATTTTTATTTTCATTTCAGTTAACAACAATGTTATTTAACACCTAATTTTAGTCTTAGTTTTCGATAGTAACCTTGCTAATTGGTCTCAAAAATCTCATATCTTAGCTTAGCTCTTATTTAGCTTCTTTAACTAGCACTTCTCTCTGTGATCATTCAATGGCCACAGGAATATTGTCAGCGCACTATGGCCCTGACCCTTGCAGTCCTTACAGTTGGTTACTTGTAATGTTGGGGATGTAGGAATTGAAGCTTTCCATGCCACTGCACTCTTAGTATCTCACTATGGATAAGAGCATCAGCTTAATGCCTACAATGTTAATGCAAATGTATTCCACTTAAATCTCCGCAAAAACACTCGGAATTTTGCCAAAGCTGAGAGCAGCGAGTTTCGGTCGGGGAGACGGAGAGAGGTGGAGAGAGGGGAGAATCACTCTTTTATTGTGTTCCAGACTTTAATATTTGACAGTCGGTCGTTCATCATCCTGGACCGCTGATGGTGAGAGAAGGGGAAGGTGGGGAAAGCGGAGGCAGAGAGTATCAATATGAATTTTTTATTTGATGGGTTTTATGGGAGATTGCATTTCGGAGGGCTGGCAGAGTCAAGGTTCAGGGAGAGCGAGAGAGAGCGAGAGAGGCCAAGTAATAATGGGAGAAAGGCCAGGTAAGAGATATTGGTGTCCCAACACACGTGTACA
>OMLI01090986.1:6832-17432 GCA_900302605.1 Rondeletia loricata | reverse complement strand
AGAGTGGCCTTTTATTGTGACCAGCCTAAGGCACACCTGTGCAATAATCATGCTGTCTAATCAGCATCTTGATATGCCATACCTGTCAGGTGGATGGATTATCTCGGCAAAGGAGAAGTGCTCACTAACACAGATTTAAACAAATTTGTGAACAAAATTTGAGAGAAATAGGCCTTTTGTGTACATAGAAAAAGTCTTAGATCTTTGATTTCAGCTCATGAAAAATCAATAACGTCATATTCCAATGCTCGATTCCTAGCTGGGGGGCAAGCGAGCAGACAGCTGCCCTGTCACATAGCTATATAGTCATTTTAGAATTTATAAGAGCATTTATGACTTCTGATAGGTTAAATAGCTACTTTCGGTACTTTTCGATACTTCGATACTTTTTAAATACGTAATATTTTCGATACAAAAAATATGGTATCTCGATACTTCGATAGTATCGATACTTTTGACAACCCTATTGTGTAGGATCTGTTTTGTATAGCCTTACTTTAAAGACTTCCATCATCCTTCCTGAGCTGTACAATCGCTCATGGGGTCTCTTGCTAAGCTAAGGGATCTTGACAGGAAGGTAAAACTCCTGGTGGGGTGACTTGAAAAAGGGATCCTTTGTGTTCTGCTCAAAGGCTAAATGTTTTGTTTCATATACAGTGGCCTTTAGAAGTTATATTTTGAGGTTGCTCTACCTCTGTTCTACTGTGAGAGTTAAAGTGCTTTGAGAACAACACCAGCTTTAATAAAAATGTCTTTCAAGGGTGCTACATTTAGGAAGTTCTCATCACTGAGTGTGTTTACATGCACATTAATAATCCGTTTATATTTGGGATATTGAAATATTCCGTTTATGAGCCCATGTCCCGAATATGACAAACCCGAATATGCTAGCTGGGATATGTCGATATTAACCGGTATATTCTGGCATGTAAACACCATATCCCACTCACAAGCGTTTCCATGGAGCATCAAAATAACGTGCCACTAATGAACAAAGCGGGAAAACTGTCTCCATGTATACAGGTATATGAAAACAACTGGTTACTGATTGTTCCATGTAAACGCCATATCCTGACTGAGACCTTAGCCGGGATTAGGCTCATATTCGAATATTAATGAGCATGTAAATACACTCACTGTATCAATGTGAAATTAATTACCTTTTCACAGTGAAAAGAGGTAGTTTCAGCCAAGCAATCCGATTGGTCAAAGACACTGATAATTCCCATAATGCATGGCTCGCAGTGCTTTTCTGTAGCTGTTCTGTTCTGACCCTGACCCCTGACCTCCCTGTGGAGGGGGGCAAGAGAAAATGTAATCCTGGTCTATTCCACGTACCTGCTTGTTGCCATAGACTCTAATCTGAGTGAAACAATGTGGTGGTTTCTGTTACAGACAATGATCTTCTTCCTGCTATCATTTTGATCAATCAATGTAGGAAGAAAAAAAAAATCCTTACCGCTATCAATTTTCCATCCGTGATCTCCCTCTCAATGTGAGTTTCTTTGCCATCCCAGCTCTGTTTCTGCACGAGTTTGCCGTTCTCCAGGGTCACAACAGTCTGCAGGTAGAGAACAGAGACAAGGCGTTAACTCCCACACAGAAACCCTCCGGACAAATGACTCACACTGGGGCGCTTCAGCCGGGACAGACCGTTGTCTTCCTGTCGTCTGCGGTCGTCTCATCAAATGGCTCGCCGAGCTTGAATTTGATTTCGGTGGTTTTGAAAGTGCTTTGCGACTTCATGCAAACGATCCCCTGGTCGTCCACGGTCACTATCAGATTGGGCTTGGTCCGATTCCCCACCTGCCGGGTAGCAAACCCCACACCTGCACAGCGGGAGGGCGAGACCATGAACAAAGCATGAAACAATGAATAACGGACTAATGAAATTGTAAGAAATCCATATTTTGACATTTTGCTCTATTCTTATCCTGGGAATTCATGTGAACTTTTCAGAGCTTCCCCAGAGTTAACTATAGTAATCCTATAATACATTTTTAGAAGGATACTATAAGAATATCATAGTCCAGACTATAATCTATATATAATATCCCATAAGATATCCTACCAATTGCTTTCATGTACTCATCAAAGTTGTCGCTGGAAACCATCTTCCACGTCCCAACAAACTTCTCAACCATCTTTGCAGCCGATGTGATATCCTCAACAACCAGGGGAGTCGCTCCGGATTCAACTCTCTTCCAGTGGGAACCGGTGCGAAGCGTTTTTAAGGGACCGGTCCGACACCCAGCACCAATCACAGCCCGCCGCGTCACAGCATCCCTGTTCCGCAATTTCCGGCGGACTAAATTGGACTGGGTGAGAGGGTTTTATCAGAGGAGCCACATCTCAACTGTGTGCCAAATTACATTTCAGCCTACTGTGTCAGAGGTTGTTCTGGCAAGGACACGCCCCTATACTGAGCATGGCACTTATTTCCAGCTAAAGCATTTTAATCCACATCTCTGATATAGACTGAAGTACACGCGTCTTGAAAAGAGAAAATAGTGCCGTGTCGCGTCAGAAACAATGCAGAACACCCTAAATGAATCGACTCACAGCAGAACCAACACATTTCAGTAAAGTAGTTTTATTATAAACATCCAAGCATATACACAGATAGATACACATAAATATATTCAACTTGAGTTTTATTTTTTTGCTCCGGCATTTGCCTGTGGGTCCTTGGCTATGCAGCGGGACTGAAATGCGTTCAGCATCTCGCTGCTGGTCAGCTTGGCGCCCTTCATCACCAGCCTCTCTCCATCCGCTGTAGAAGAGAGAGACAGTAAGAGGTTTATTGTACGTTATTAACTGATAGCTATAAACAGAACTTCACGGTTGTTGGATGAACGTTGTGTCTCCAAAAGGTCAACTTTTCAGGAATTAAGAAAAGCAGCCATACTTTTTCAGATGGATGACCATTAGTGCTGAAGCGATTAGTCGATTTATCGATCGACAGAAAATTTATTGATTATAATTTTGATAATCGATTAATCGTTTTAGTCATTCATCAAGTAAAAATACCAAACATTTGCTGGTGACGGCATCACAAATGCTCAGATTTGCTTGCTTTTCTCTGTTTCATATAATTATAAAATGAATACTTTTTTTGGCTGCTGGTCAGACTAAGGAAACAATTTTAACTTAGTAACTTGTGATGGGCATTTGTCATTATTTTTGACATTTTATAGACTAAATGATTAATCATTTAATCGAACAAATAGCGAAGATAATCGTTACTTGCAGCTTTAATGACCATGCATATTTTTGTATGATGATTTGATTATACAAATTTGGTTTGAATGGCAATATAAGCTTTCAATTCAATTAGATGAGAAACACCAAAACTGGATTTTTTAGGTTTTCATCTGACAGCAGCAAGTTTTTAACACGAGTGGGGATTTTTGGGGTCAAAAAACACTATTTCACTCCTGTCAAATTATTATCCACTTGGTATGAACTGATAACACATTGTGATGACTCTTAACATGCAGCAGTGACTGATGATGACGTGTTAGGACTAACAGAAGAGACAAACGAGTCAACTGTGAGCAGAGGTAGAGTACTTCCATATAGTACACTGCTGACTTATGGCAGACATTTCTGCTTCTGGTGACTACTCGACTCACTGTGTGTGTTAGTGACAGTTATTGTGTAATATCATGCAGGAACAAAAGTACCACCTCAGCACAAAATTCAAAGTCAGCCTATAGTTGAGACGGTCTGCAGCCTTGAGCAGTGTCTCCTGGGATACAGTAGTGTAGTCCAGACCCGAGTCCCGACCTACATCTTTCTCTGGGCTTAATAAAGTCGCCATGTTACCATTGATGCTGGGCTTACAATGCACCCTGCTACTTGTCAGTAATGCCTACTGTACCATCTCAGCTACCAGTACACCACTGGCTTGTACTGGGCTTATTGGCTCATTACTATGCTTGTCTTCAAGTACTGATCCTAGTCAAGGTCTTGTGTTGACAAATAATTTAATGGGCCCCTTATTTTATCACTGCAACATTACGATAGTCAATTTGAGAGAAAATAATAGAGGAAATGCAATTTTTATTCTTCAAAAGTCTGTAACAGAAATTCTGCAGTGGAAAAACACTCAAGTACCATCTTCAGAAGATAATAACTGATTGAACACAAGTTCCCTTGATGGTGAAGAAGAATTGTGAGAGTACCAGGCAGAAAGTGGGGAACTACGTATCTTCAGCAGATTAAGAAGACGCCACCAAACTCCATCCACCATTACACTGTCTCTAGAGTGAAACTGTTATCTTCTTTCACCTATCCGAGTGCGGTCACGTGGCTCTTACTGTATGTAATGTCCACTACAGGTTCGGACTTGTCGTGTTTCACCGTGGTCGTCACCTCACAGTTCATGTTGGTAGCCCTGGACTTCTCCGAGCCCACCATGACCAGAAACTCCCTGGGGCCAAAAAGAGAGATAACATGAGAGATGGTAAACACCATGGATGATCAGACATAGGGCTAACATCAGGCTACAGTATCACCAGTACTGAAATCCTACACTAAGAGACACATGCATCACATCAGTACTCAAAACATAACAACTTCATGCTCTGTTTTGATCACACATAGAAGAATATTAGATAGCTTTAATTGTGGAAAATTTGATTTTACTAATTTCTGTGCAATGATTCAAACTAATGGACTAAAGACAAACTGATCGGCAGAAGCAATGGACTGGATCTTTACTCGGTACCAGCTGATACTTATTAAATCAGGACCAACAGTGAGGCCAGGGTGGCATCAGTGCATCCTTCATAGACAGACACAAACCCTAACTGTACAGGACTTTCAACATCTTTCTGTTTCAGCAAAGCTCACATGACAAAGAGGTCGGTGATGACTCTACAGGTCTAAGGATCTCACAAATATGAAAATATGAAGGTAGACGCACACAAGACCTTGTCCAGACTGGACTGTCCCACACAGAGTGAACCAGTCTGGGTGATAAACCCATGTCAGTTTGGTCAGCCTTCTTCAAAGCTCTTTGCCTTTCAACATTTAGCTAGGAAGGCAAGTTTGGTGCTCTCAGTTAATAAAACTTATTTCATGTTCTTATTTAAGCTTGCATTCTCGCCTAATGACATTGTGACAATTTGATGTTTTAGTGAACCTGGCAAGATAATGGAACTTAATAGAACAAAATGTTTGTAATATACTGCAATTACATAACAGTGTGACAGCACAATATCACGTTAATAAGGCTAGCTACTTTAGCAAAACACAATATTGTAAATTACACAGTCAAATGGGACGATAGTGTCGAACCTACAGAAACGAGTCATTCTACTTCAGACAGAACAAATAGAGACTAGAGTAAAATACATAGTAAAAACAAACACACACACTTCTTACCGTGTGGACCGGACATTGGACTCAAACGGACAGAACTGAACCGCGATTTTCTTCACAGCTTTCAATATCACGGCCGGTTTAGTGGAAGCCGCCATGTTTTCTGAGTGACCTTTCACCTCGACTCTGAACGACACTTCCCCCATGCGCCACTAGAGGGCGCCAGTGGATAGGATAAATAAATCACTGTGCTTTCAGTTAGTTGACTGGCCAAATGCTATAAAGAAAGTTACAAAAAAGTGCAAAGGAAGAACAAGTATACTAACAGCCACTTATGAACAGTGCATTTTATTTGAGCTATGCAGGCATAATCAATGTACAAATCAAGATCATGATGATGATGATGATGATAACGATGATGATTAAGTTGAGTTTTAGTTCATTTGCACAGTGAAAAGCATATTGTGACTAAATACAATGATAAATTAGCATAGAAAGATTAGATGCAATCGATAATCTCTGCAGGTGTGATAAAGAATACCCAATAAAAACATGTAGGAATCGATGATGATGATCATGATGATGATGGTGACATTTTAGGCCACATTTGCAGCAAGGATTTGCCCAATGCCACTGTCTAACTCACCACAACCACCACAAGGGCCTGCTCATCAATGTTAGTGTTTTCTTTCATTTTCTGTTCCTTTTTCTTATTTGAATTTCCATTCCCACGGCTTCACCAAACTGGAGGCAGGGCCCACGGATATTAAACCACGAGTTTTGCTGCTTCACAGTCCTTGACAACATTTGATCTAAATCACATATTCATTCTATGATATTGGTGCAGTGATGTTTCTGCACTGTTGAGCGGGTCATTTCAAGCCAGGGAGGTAAGCCATCCCTTTAATTATAATAACAATCAAAGCTACTTTACAGATAAAAGAACAGCAAAGGAATGAAATAACAAAGCAATAGAAATAGGAATAAGAAAATAAGAGGAAAGGAGAATAAAAACAAGCAGGAGGAGATAAAGCAATTCGGAGTATGACTAAATTAATGAATAAAAATGCTCCTGAGGTAAGCTGTTCCAGCACCATCTCTTTCACGATGACATGACACAGCTCATCGAGGCTAATTCAAGGGGAAACTGACTGTGGCACCGTCCTGTAATCATGTGACAAACGATGTTACGGAGGAGAATTAAGTTAGGACCGGGTGAGTGGGGGGTCTGTCAGGCACTAAGTCAATAAGGGAGGTGCTCTTCTCCAAATAGACAATCAAACAGACACATCTCATGATCAAATAGACCAGGAAGAAGGGAAATGGTCACTAGCTGCTGCTGTTTCCTGCACTCAGCAGATGAAAAACGTCAAAAGCCTGTCAGGGTACGAGCACAGGGCCAAAATGGAAATGCATTCAGATTTTGTCTGTGTTGGCACTTGAGTCAAATTTGATTAGTGCATGAATTGTTTCTGTGAAGTAAGTGTCTGCATATAATGGAGAAGTTTGCAGCAACTAATCAAGACAGACGTTTTCTCATTTTTGGTAGGGAATGTTGTCACATTTGATTTTCACACGGGAGGAGAAAGGCTTCCAGGTGGGGGTATAGCTCAGTGGCAGAGCATTTGACTGCAGATCAAGAGGTCTCTGGTTCAACTCCAGATGCCCCCTACTATACATATTAGGAGAGAGACCAGGGTTTCAAGCATTTAGCCTTCTGAAACAAGACACAGAATCCCCACCAGCTCATGCTCTGTAGCTGACCCTGACCTCTGACCTCCCTGGGCAGATGAAAAGAGAACTTCCCTACAGGAACCAATAATCACATTATTATTATTTAAGAAATCACTGGAAGGTTTTTATTATGTTTGTATGTTAGCTGAAATTTCTGATCTGATTCCTGATATCCCATCCTTGAGAAAACATTAGTATCCAGTAGGCAATGGCCCTATTATAGCTAATAACTTAAATAGTGTATCATTTGATTTTTGTCAGCAATCACTTTGAGCGGTACAGATTTAGTGATCTCATTAAATTATTTATTTGGGGAAAACTAGCTTTATGTTTTTTTCCTCATCATTGTAGCACAGTAAGCACAGCACATTCAGAAAGGGTGAAGAAGCACTGCGTATAATATAATCACCCATTCATCAGCCCATATTGTATACAACTTCAGAACTTTTTCCTGCACCTTCGTGACCTCTGTTCGGTGCAGCTGGATATTTTTAGCCGGGCTGTATTCAGGGGGTGTGAAGAACAAATGTGTTTTTCTCACGTCAGCACACTCTAGCTCCTACAATTTATCCTAACTTCAACACGCCTCCAGTCTCTTCCTGAGCAGGCGACAATACGGCCCAGCCTGTGATACTCGTGATACAGTGGAGGCACGGACTTCTAAATTTAGACATAAGACTACTGAGAGGCAGAAGCATTTCCTATACTCCCCCTAACTCCACCCCACTACACACACACACACACATATAGAAATACATGCACACACACACACACACACGTTGAAGTAGGTGTAGGACCTGTACGGTATTGTCCAAAATCAAGAAAGCAGAGGAGAGGGCGCTCTGAAACAATGAATGCTCAAGGGGACGGTTGACCCCAAAGAAAAAAGAGGTCAAGGGGAGCGTTTGTGTTTTTCCATTTGTTTTTGAACACCCCACAGGGCTAAAAATAAGAACGGTGTTGCTGAATCACCCATTGAATCGGTCTATAGGAGGAGAGGCAGGAAAAGCGGAGAGGGGACAGCTTGGCTTTGTTGGCTCCATTTATTAACCCGAGTCTATTCTCTCTGAGGTCCCATTTAGTTTACTGAAGACTATTGTCTTCTTAGTGCAGGATTTTCTTTCCTCGCTCATCTATCAAGGCCTCTGGCTGAGCAAAATAAGAAGTTATGAAATGTCGTTTTCATTGCAAGACAACCCCCAAGGAGGCATCTGTGTTTAGGATGCTGTGCTGCTTGTTGTGGGCTGTTTCCACCTTCAGTGCTTCAGAGAGCGAGTTTGTCTTGTTTCATTGTTACTACTGTACTACAAACAGTACATACTTCTACCCCATTGTGGTGAAACAAAATGTTGCTCCATAGAGAATGAATTGGGGAAGATCATAAAGATGAGCGTGTGAGCACCCAGAAGGGTCTTCTGGAAATAAGCGTACATTGTTTGTTTGAGAAAAGCTATTCCCCTGTTGGGCAATAAAGTCGCATCCCCATTGGTAATCCTTTATCCATTACACCAATCATTCTTAACGTTGGGTCTGGGGAACTCCCAGGGGCCCCCAGGAAAATGAAGCATAAACTCACAATATCATTTATTATAACAGAAAGAACGAAAACGGCTCTGCACTCTGAATTATTATTCACAACAAATGCATCAGCAAGCCTATTTGAGTTTAGTCTGGGGAGGTTTTAATTGTTAATCCTTTGGTCATTAGTGATATAGACTATATTAAGTATTAACAACTCATGAATAAGCGTACCGTTACCAAATGCAGCCAATGGTTTATGTTATGATATCATCAGATATCATTCTTTAGAACAAAACTTACTGGGTGACATTTTTGCAACTAAATGTGTTTTGTTACAAAATACTTTGGCCTTAGATTTGGACAGCTTGGGTTATTTATGTCTGGTTATGAATGTCAATGTACATGCATTGTAAAAGTAGAACAATGCATTATGACTGACAAGATATTAATCACTGGTCAATGTGACAAATTATTACACACAACTCATCAAGTCATCATGGTTTAGTGGGAACACTGGTTCTGCACGCTCCCCTGATGTGACCTTTTATCTTTTTAGATATGGCTTCCAAATACATTTCTGGCAATTTGTGCTTGATCTTTGCTCTCCAGTCCAGAACAATGACAAAAACTACAAGATCAAATTTGGACTCACTTATTCTAAGGCGTGGCAAGTGCCCACACCTTTCCATAACCAACTGAGGCCCATGTGTTTCTGAATACCAATCAACACAAAAAGCGACCTATATTGGACTACATGTCCCGTGAAGCTTAGCGCGGCTGCGCTCTGCCTCTCCTCCTCCCACCAGCGTCCAGCCTGCCGGAGCGCGGAGCGGAGCGGACAGACTGAACACCTCCGTGTCTCCCATGTCCAGGAATGTGCGCAGGGTGAAGAAGCAGTCGCGTCGCTAGCTGTAGCGGTAATGTAGGCTCATACCAGGCTGATGGTGTTCATGTAGCGCCGGGAGGTTTAGGTTCAGGAGAAACGCGCACTGAACAAATCCAACGACTTTCCGTTTCCCAGCCACTGAATGCAGATTTTTGGATAGTGCTTTCTGGTAAGTGCTCGTTTCACGTCTTCACATCATGTGTATGTAAAAGTTGTATTTCCCCACGGCTGTTTTATGTCCCCGTGTCAGTGCGGCGCGGGAGTGCGCATCAGTGCGTACTGGGAAACTTCATTGATACTGTGTAGTTTGACTGCGGCAGCCCCGTAGACTGGTAATGGTCCCAGTGAAGCCAAACTGGGGATGTGGGGACAGACAGTGATGCTGGCACAAGGACTTGTTGCCTTCCAACATCACCAGCCATGTTAACATTAAAGACCGGACCAGTTCATACTGCAATAGGCTTAATTTGAGGGGAAACTTATATATACTGTATATAAAATAATTATAACTGCAAAGTACCTGTAACCTTGGTACACACCGCCCTGTCCATGACCAAGAGACACTATAATATACCCGTAATACTACTATAGGGACTTAGGCTATAGTGTGTCTGGGGTCACTCAGTAGTGAGGTTATATAGCATACTTGTTATTCTGCTTTAAAAAATAAACTTCTATCACAAATATTCCTATAATATCCCTATAGGACATTAGATGTGGTTGACAGTTTTGGTGTGATACTTCTACATTTCATCACAGGATGATGACAGTTCCTTTTCGTAAGGGTTACTAGAAGATTTATGGAAAACGATCTGATCTTTATAAGCCCGAGATAGGCCTGCATTTGTTTTTGAGATGCAAATCAACTTCCCCCCTTAGTGACAGATAGACTGGTTTTAGTCACATGCTCTCACACACACACACACACACACACGCACGCACACACACACACACACACACACACACACACACACACACATCTCCATACCATTACATATGGATGGTCTCTATAAGCATACACAGTGTTTCTAACCCTCTGGACAGTATTGTCCTCATCGACACTGACAGTGTCTCTCTTCCCCATAGCCTACAGCCGGCATGCATGCATGGACAAACACACACATACATGTG
>OMLI01090985.1:0-17386 GCA_900302605.1 Rondeletia loricata | reverse complement strand
CACTCCAGTCAGGCCAGGGTATTCTCAGGGAGAGTATAGTGCTGACCTTGGCGATTAGCAGTGGGTGATCCAAAAAGGAATTTAGATTTTTGCTTTGCAGAAGAATAAATGTCTATTCTTTCTTACATTCCATCTTCAAAGTCCATGCTGGCTCTCAATAAGTTCATTCTGCCTTCCAGAGCAGTGAGTTCCGCCAAGATATTATCCAGTTTGCAGTTCATAACAGACTGAGCACTCACCACTCTTTCCAACTCTTCAATCCAAACAGACAGCATCGGGGATCCACGTTGAGTGACAGCTGTCTTTCCAATGTTCCGATAGATCAGGGCAATACTCAGTCCGAGTAACAAATTTCCTGCCATCATGAAGCCGAAAAAGTGGCCCGCGACGAAAGATCCGTCTGGGCAGTTAGGTTCCCCCGGACCCGATTTTCATGTTGAAAAGATCGTGACAATAGCGTTGAGAGACCAGCATATCAATTCCTTCATTCATTCCATCATTAAAATCCAAATTGGTTTCGAAAATACACCAACCAGAGAGGAGAAACTCCAAAAAGGGTAACGAAGACAGAGCCTGAAATGCAGGGAGGGAGAGAGAGAAAAGATGCGACCGCCTTCAGGGAGGGACACACAAGGATACGTTGTGTTGTGTAATGCTGCACGATCTTCAGGAGGAGGAGGGTTGTCACCATCATCATCAGCTTCATCGTCGCTCTCCTCCGGAGGCAGATGTGCTCGGGCCCGCACAGCAATGTTGTGCAGCATTGCTTTCACGATGATGACGGCACAGCACTGCCGACCGATGGATACAGCGGAACCGGTGTTCCCAACGGCCAATCATGCATTCAACGAGGCCCCTGGTGCGGATGTGGGCCTGGTTGAAGTCCTCCTCTGCGCGTGTTACCGGATTTGGCACTGGTGTTATCAGGTAGGTTCGGAGGGGGTAGCCACTATCTCCAAGGAAAAAACTCCTGCCGAACACTCCCCTGGCAGCATCCTGCCCCACAGCTGAGTTGGCCCAGACGTAGCTGTCGTGCGTGCTGCCTGGCCACTTGCCAACAACATCGATTATGAGCCCATTGTGGTCCACCACCACTTGGGTGTTGCTGGCTGAATACCCCTTCCGACAGATGAAGGTCGGGTCGTCCATGGAAGGGTTGGACACAGGGATGAGAGTCCCATCCACCAGTCCAATCACCTGGGGAATGCCAGCCACAGCGTGGAAGCCCTGATGTGCCTGCTGTATCTCCACCCTCATTGCAGGCATCTTGATGTGCGCTAGGGCATGACGCACGAGGATGTTGGTCACGGCCTCCACACTCCGTGACACCGAAGCCTTGCTGAGCCCGATGCAGTCTCCCATCACCTCCAGAAAACTGCCCACTGCGTAAAACCGCAACGCCGTCAGGAGCTGGACCTCTGGGCTGAGGGCGAAGTTACACCGGGTGGACCTTGAAATGTGTGGGGACACAATTTCAAGGAGTTGGAGTATTTCCACCCGGGGCAGTCGGTATTTTGACAGGATGGCACTGTCTTCTGAGAGGACATCAAGGGGGTTGAAATTACTTAAACCAATTGGCTACGCGGACGGCGACGCCTTTGGTTCAGAGAAAGAATACGCTGTAATGTAGCCATAATGTCTCACAAAGTGTAACTCCGCACCGCCTTGATATAGGCTAGTGGGTGTCGCCCTCTTGAGTAGTTTCCAGTAGTTTTTCATCAAAGCCATAATGTATTGTGCATTTTTCTTGCTTCTCGTGGGTATGCGTTTTAGAACCTCCTCGAAAAGAAAATTTTTTGTCTCGATCCTCAAGGCCAGTCTGTGGTGTGTCTTTCAGTTCAAACCAATCACCCTCAGGAAGTGACAGTGTCAAAACCCCCTTTTCTTGTTCACCTTGTCAACCACAGTTAGAAACCGCTGTAAAACACAGTGTCTGGGAGATTCAACACATTCCTTATTGCCTCATCCAATTCGTTTTCTGCCGTCTGTCTAACAGACTCACGGATGCGGGGCTGTCTTAAGGCATCAAGCTGTTGCTGAGGGACCAGATACATTTTTTGCATGTGTTCCATTTGACAATAAAGATCCTGTTATCAGCTTCGTGAAATAAGACTGGTGATAAAGGGTATGGCTGCTCCCAATAGTGGTAGCAAAAATCCTCCAGTCTGGTTAATCAATCTCTTCTTTTTCGAAATTGTAACCTTCTTATCAGCAATCAACCCAACCCCAGCCTTTTCTTTTTTCAGCCGTCTGTACTGACTTACCTGCCACCTGCCATTTCACACAAAGCAAAGATAAAATCGTTGCTGGCGCTGCTTAAAATAACTTTCCGCAGAGGATGCGATGCTTTATATAACGTGCAGCTGCGCCGTGTTTCTACGGATACGTGACAATGTTTTGTTTTGTTAGATCACTTGTGTTTCGGTACGTAGACAACTGGATGGTCTGATAACATAGCTGTTCTGAGTCTTAGATAATCGGTGTCTTGGCTTTAAAGTAAACTAATAAATACCTGTAAGGAGCGGACGTAGCATCATTAAAGGTCTCTAAAAAAAATACTTGGTCTTACATGGAAACATTGGTCTGGCTAACAGGTTGATCCGATATCATAATCGTCACTTAATTTTATGTGGTGGGAGGAGAGAGCCGTCGCAGAGAGAAGACGGTAAATCTTCCACAAAGTTTATATCTCTTGTTTTTAACAAATGATCATACAGCGGCTGCCAGCAAGAGTAAATATAGACAATATTATCAATTATCAATCTTTTTGCTGCTATTTGATGGACCTGCCACAACCACGCAGAATGGGTGCTGGAGCCTTGCATCAAAATGATCAGTATCCATAAGGTAGCGTTTTAAAATCAGGAAAAACCTGCCTTTATTGTAAACCACCATAGACGTTTTACTACTGTGGTGTTTTTCAGCTGAAGCTTCTTATCACGCTGAATGGTGTATGCCTCGGTAGTAGCCTCACCTTCACAAATTTTATTAAACTATCCTGTATGACAACTGAGGCGTTTTTAGCATTTAGTCACACCCTTGCATTTAATAGTAGCCTTGTTTTGATGTGTGCTGTAAGCATAGCATTTAGGACCCGCAGACAGTCTGTAATGTAATCCTCTTGCTCTGTCCCACACAGGGCTCCATCGTTTATCTCATCTGTCAAGTCTCCTAGATACAGCCCTAGAGGTGGAACCCAATCACCGTCGCTCGACACAAATATTTTGCCGTCAGTTTCACAGTACAACACTTGGTCTTGTAATTCATCCAGAAGCTTATACAGCATTAGTCTGGCAAGGGCTGTCGCCATAGCACCTACAAAAACATTCACATCTTTAGCTCTACAGGCCTGTGTGTTTCTATGGTGCCACTGCACCATGGCTATATCAGAGATGAAGCAAAACTGCCGCACATCATAATCGTCACTTGACAACAGTCGTGTGAATTTCTCAGGGTCTGATATCAATTCACATGAAAGTAAATCTGCTCTTAAACTGAACCTACCCCACAAGCTGTTCAAAATGAGCTTATTACAGCTGCTAACGGCTTTATTAACACGTATGTTTTTTTGGGTCGAGAAGTATGCCCTCCCTGGCATAGTAGTTCTTTATGTATTGGTGCTGAGCCTCCTCACCGTTTACGCGACTGGGGTAGCCTGAAGCCTCCTGCTTACACTTTAGAAAGGTTTTGACATTCTTTAAACAGGGAATCTGTCTGATCTGGGAAATGCCAAACCTCATCTATCTGGGTGATCTGGTACCCTTTCTCGAGAGCCTTCTGTAGCTCAAAGACACCCAAATGCCTGAAAAAGTTCTCTCCTCACCACTATGTTGACAATCAGTCTGGTTTAGACTCTCGACACAAGTCCTGCAAAGTGGAAACATCTTACCATTACATCTGTATGGGAGAACAGGATGATAGACCTCTCGGAGGCAGTACAGAACACTTGACAAACCCAAAATACTTGTCAATAGACTCAAAATCTCTAAAGATAATCTGGGAGTGACCTACAGGATACATTTTACAAGATTGTACTGTGGGATAGAGAGATGTAAAGTCGTGGTATCCGATTTTCTCATCCTGCTCAGTTTTGTGGTACAGCTTGAATGCGTTAGTGCGACCTCCATACAATGCATCTCGAGGGTTAAGCAGTGTTGCATCTCGAGGGTTAAGCTGTGTTGCAGTCTTGTAAATCTCCAAAAACATATGCAACTCAATGTCTGACTCTGTTGCTCCCACTCACATTCCCAAATGACTTCTACATGCAGTCCATAGTCTCTTTTGAGGGATGAGATTTTCTGATTAAACTGCCCGTTCAACACACCGTATCTTATCTTACTGACAGGGTTTTCATGGCCCGGGTTATAACAGTTCGCAGCCATGGAAAAAACAGTCTGCAAACTCGAAGGCTGTACGTGTGTTGGGGTCATAACAGTCTTTGAAAAAGGGGCCCTATAATTGCTCACCACGGTTGAGAGCATGGAAAATCTCTATGCCATACTTGTGTGACAAAAACTCAAGCCACTGAATGGAGACAGTCGAGTATGTTTTCTGCTGGTTTATGTAGCCAGCCTCATGTGTCAGAGCCAGTGTGTCCCATGGCATGAAATTTGTCTTATAATAGCCATGCAGCATGATGCCAAGGTTGTAGAATTGAAGGGATCTAAGCCTGTGCAGTTGATAATTGTAATCCGCTGAGGGCCGCTGATGAATGCAGACACCTGGGCTCCACAACGACGCCGAGGTGTTTGTATATCAGCTGCTGGACCTGTGGTCGTAGGCACTGCCTCGTTGATGCAGCCCGCAGATGCCGTGGTTCCGCAGCGACGCTGCGGTAAATGAGCGGTGTAGTCGTCGGCCACCAAGCCTGCCGCCGTAGGTACGGGTCCCGCCGAGACCGGTAAGCCATCGGAACACCGGGGGAGGTAGGTGAAGCAAAGCCAACCAACTGTTTGCGGCTAGCTGTGTTAGCTGGAATCAAGGAATGGATTGTGTTAACCAGGCTAGCTGTTGAGAGTTGTTGTTTGCTAGCGGTCTGGTACCCCGTTAGCATGAGTTTCTATTTGTTATTGAGCTGGAGGCATAGCGTCCAGATTCGGGGAATTTGCAGTCTGAGGGCCGGGGTTTAGCTCCACATCACCGGCAAGAAGTAGCATCACTGCAAATTGTACGAGGCCTTGGCAAGAACAAGATGGATAACTCTCTTTGCTTTTGTTTGAAGGAGCTCTGGGAAGTCCATTTTCCAGCAGCCTTGAGAACAGGAGGAATTGGCTTCTCGCTGCCGGGAGGTAAATACAGTCACCCTTTTTCTCGATAGCAAGGTGTCATGTTTGGCACAGAACGATGCACGATATTAAAATCACTATGATCATCCACCTGGATGGTGGGGTGGAGATTTGTGGCTTGTCGAGGTTTTTCAGCGGTTTTACTGAGCAAAAACATCAAAAAGGTCCAAGAGGTAGACGCGCTGCTTGCCGTGCCCGCTCCGTGGCCGCCATGTTGGAATTTATGCCTGTCGCCATGTTGGAATTCAGTAACCAATGAGAGCACAGGTGTGCAGAGTCTGATATTTCACCTACTGTGGTGAAATATCAGAATTATTACACCCAGGTGCCTCTGAAATCTAGAAACATCAGAAAACCCCACCTTGTGATTATGTGTGAACCCTAACTCTTTGTGTAATGGTCAGTTTGACCAGTTCTGAAAATGTGCTATGCACAAGTAGAAACACAGACTGTTTTCTGTATTGTTGGTACATAAAGACAAGGCTTTTTCCTTATGTATTATCTCATCACGGCATATTCCCTAATTTGATGAGGACACCACCGCTTCTATTCTGGGCTACTTTGACCAAAAATTCTAAACTCGTCTGTCATGCTTGTGTCATTACTTTGAATAGCCTGGGCTACCTGCTCTAAAAACAGGTCTGCGTTATAGTCGTCTGACGTCAGAATTGTACGTTTAATTGACTACCCGTTGGTGTGTTCTCTGTGCAGTGTCTTACCACATCTGTCAGTTTATGTCTTATTAGATGTGGAACTTCTAAATTGTGAAGAGGAATATCTCTTAAAGGCCCTATATGTAAATTTCCGGCCGAAATTAACATTCATTTAGCGTTTTTGACTGCCAATGAGTGAATTATCCGTAACTAATGAGAACTAATGACACCAGCCGCGTCTCTCTCTGTTCAGCCGTTCAGTCTCTATATGAGCAGGACTGTGGAGGACTCGGGCAGAGTTTTCTCAGCAAATCTACCGGATGTGATGTTATGCGCGTTCCCGAGCCTGCCTCGCACACACACACGAGCCAGGAGCGCGTGTAAGAGACTGACTGCAGTTCCCCTAACGGCCACCGGTGTCAGTAAGAGTAACAATTTACATATAGGGCCTTTAAATCTACCAGCTGTCTAACCTCTATAGCGTTAAACCGGGGTATTTCTCTTACGTGAAAACCTGGACCACCACCTGCTTGATCATCTGCGTTCTCTAACCCTACAGACACATCTACTGTATCCTTACCACCATCATCGTCACCACTCATACAGAGCCGCTTATTGAAAGAACAGGGGTCATCTCTTACATTAAAGAGTCTACCCCCCTTTGTTTGATCATAAGGGTTTTCTAACAACTCAGCCATGTCTGCCATATCCGATACTTCATCATCGCTCTTGTCTGCCATATCCGATACTTAATCTTCGCTATATATGCCGTTTTGCTCATTAAAAGAACGAAAATCTACCAGCATATAAGTAAGCATCTGACCCTAATATTCAATCCAATCATCTAGCAATCTGTGTTGTGTTACTGGGTCCAGATTGTCAAAATTCTGCGATAATATCCATAACTGGGATACCTGATAAGGACATCTTCGTCATACCCATAATTATCACTAGACTCGTGATCTCTATCCCCAAAACCACTCCGTCTTCTCTCTGCATTGCGACGACCATTAACTGTCTTAGTCTTTTTCTTGAGGTCATAATGAATACTGGTTATGCAACACAAATGTCAAAAAAAAGTCTAAAATGCCTTTTTCTTTTTTATAAAGAAAAAATGAAAAAGTCACACGAGACAAAATATTTTAAAAAACCCACTACAAACACATAGCGTTCACAATCATTGATATACCTGTATGACAGTGTTCTAACTGCTCTATAAGACTCCTCAGTCTGATTAATCTGGTTATTGGCTTGTATGAGACAGAGTGGTATTGGTCCGAGCATTGGCAAAAGCTACAGTGTCTGTATTAATAAGCAGTCTTTTTAGAGACTTTTGGAAACTGGAATGTTCAAGGATGCATTCATTGCTCACCCATGGCTGTTATGTCTGTGTTGTGGCTTCAACACCCTGGATAGCTCTCCCAGTCTGGACAGCTGACGATTTACCAACTTGAGTATGCAGGATCAAATCTTTAGGAACTGCAGCTTTTTCACAGACTTCACAGACAAAATGTTATGTCATCATCTGACCAGAGCAGAAGCTGTGAATCCAGAAAGTGTCCATCATTTCATTCTGTAACCTGCATAGGGGGATTGGAAGTTTCAGCAGCTCTCCCAACTGGGGCGTTCTGAGGCCGGATGTCTTCACAGTCTAGTAAAAATATAAAACAATGCATATTGTAGAGCACAATAAACACATTATTTCTATAATCACATGGGTGTTGGGGCGTACCGTTACCGACTCTGTGGTGTTTTGCAGGGTGTAGTGCCAAAGACCCACACGCTTTCACTGAGTCCAGATTTTACAATAATATTCAATACAATGAATAAAAGACAAACACACAGTGAAAACTGTTTCAGTTTGTATACATAAACACAATAGACATTTTTCATTTTACTTACCGTCGTCATTGATATTGCATGGTTTCAAGGGTGTATAACATTTCCTAATGGTAGACCTACAGACCTTATTCTTCAGCCCCTCTGGTCTATCAGACGTATCTACAATACATAGATTTTATATTCATAACACACATACACTTCTAAAAGCTGGGAATCATACATGGAATTCCTGTGTGACCTACTGTGACACACTATTGCATTTTGTCTAATAGTCTCTTAAAATAAAATCCATTTTATCAAGAAATGTCTCCTAAAATGTTTACAAAAACACAGAGCAAATGTACTGCTTCAGTTTCATTAGCCTACATGTACAAAGTGAAAATGAAGACAGCTTACCGTTCTGTTGTACGGTTTCAGGGGTGTACTACGTTTCGTAGTACCAGTCTTTATTCTTCTCGGGCTCAAGTCTATCAAACGCATCTGCAATACAGAGAAAATACACTCATCACACTCACACAGAGCATGACCTATTACAGCCTCTGCATGCAAAACAGATATAAAAATAAAAAACCCTGTTAGGTTATAACATACCTAGTAGAACATACTAGCTAGAACTACATAGCTAGTAGTGGGGTCCTTTGCTGGCCGATAACTCATCGACACAATTCCCTGAGAAGACATTCCTTCAGCAAAGTACAAAACACAGGTATTTTTGTTTTACACTAGTTCACACTATTTGTCAGTCTCCACAAATAAAAATATGTGTGTTTTGTTTTTACTCACCATATATCAGCACCATGTTTCCAATGATAAAAATAATGTTCAGTCTGTGTATAGAGGTTGCCAATAGTGTCCAGAATGAAATAGAGTATCCTTATATACCCTGTTTTTTTTTAAACCCTTCTACAAATTAGGACATGTCCAGACACAAACCTGCTCAACAGTGTTGTTAAGGATGTGTTCATACCGGCAGGTAATAGATAACAGAATAACGAAAACGCTAAGACAACTCAGACATCTGACAAAAGACTACAGAAAACACAGACTATCACAGTACAATGAGAGACTAATAAGGGAATGGGGAACAGCTGGCTGGGTGGGAAGGAGACAAGGAGCTGATAGGCTGACGGCAGGCGGGTGAAAGATTGAAAGAGTCACAGGACTAGTTGGCTGATGGCAAACAGGTGTGCAGGTGTAGACTAGGGAGGGAACACAGTGGGAAAGGCAGGAACTACAGGGCCTGGGGAGAAACACAGAGGACACACAGACACACAGAGAACACAGAGAACACAGAGAACACAGAGAACACAGAGACAGGGCTAGGGAGATGAAGAGGCAGATGCAGGCATTGCCATGACAGTAGCAATCAACGTTAACCTTGCTTGCCATTTACCAATGTATGTGTGTGTAACATCATTCACAAAGCAGTAACTATCGTAATGACAGAAACAGCAGTTGGCATTAACTAACACGGACATGAATGTATTTTGCTTGTTTTTCTTAGTTTTCAACCTTATAAACATCTTATTTCCCATGCTAACTAGCAAGCATTTACAATCTAATTGTCAACATAACTACATCTATTTTTGCGCGCCAACCCTCATGGGCAATAATACTCTCCACTTGAACTAAAATAGGTAGGTTAACACTAAGCATTAACAGAATTAGCATAGCTTGCTAACATTGTTAGCCGCTAATGTTGTTAGCAAGCAAGTACACTCACCTGGGGCTGGACGGCAATTGTATTTGTGATCCTGAATCACAATTGCTGCATCAAGAAGCTCCACTAAATCTTCCATATCCTCTCCAAAGCCAACATCGCCTCTCCTTCTCGATGTGGCTGTCTCTCACGTTTTAGTCTTCCCCCAGTTATTCCAGGCAAATCTGGAAGGGACCGACTGCCCTTGAACGTACTTGCGGCCCGACTAAACATGAACAAGTACGTTGCTCTCGTTGAAGTGCATTGCACACACGCAAGTACTGCCTCTCCTAATGGTGAAATCTGCTCCCTCGTCTCTCCTTACGGCATGAATCAATTTCTTTTGTTGGAATAAATCAGAAAGAAAGCTATCGAATGATAAGTACTCTTTCTTCTTTGAATTAGCACACAGGGGAATGCTACAAAACTGGCTGCTCTTAGTCTCTGCCATTGTACTGGTGACTGTTAAACTAGAAACTAGTGGCCTAATGCAAGACATCTCATCTCACTGTGTGTCCTAGTGAGCTGGAAAGACATTGTTTTACGTGAAGTCATAAGACATATGAAGTGAAGCCTGCAAAGCTAGTTCAGGAGACAACTCGAGAGGCGCTGCAGCTCCTGATCAGCTGACGTGTCTGTTTGCTATTGAACTCTCTCTGCTCTTGCTTTGGCTGGTTTCTAAAAAAATATGCTTGCAGGGAGAGCCAGAGCCAAAATAACATCTGTCTTTACATTTATTCTCAATAAAAACTTTCATATTCAACATGTGAGTTATGACTGCAATTGTTTTGTCCGGTTCTGCTCTTCTTACCAAGGTACAACCTCTTATATCCTCATCTCAGTGTAGCGAGGCAGTCCTGCCTAACACCTTTGTATCTCCCTTGACAAGGGTAGATGTGGAATTGTGGAGATGCTCAATTTCCCATCTGAAAATCCAGATTTTCAATCCAGTCCACAAAACATTTGTTTGCTCCGAATGTTTACACCAGCATTATAAAAAATTAAATAAGGTAAATAATTCAAACAAGTCTGTTTATGAGTGACTGAGCATTTGGCTAACCATTGATTGACTAATGTTTTCTGCTATCGTTGAGGATTGCTAACATTTTGCATTATACAAATATATGAAATACAATACAAACATTCACTCAAAGCTTTGTGATACTTCCTGTTGACCTTTTTCTCCATAACACCACCTAGCAGTCAGACTGTTGGCGTTTAGTTCTTTTTTGCCCTCTTTCCACCGGGAATGACAGTCTCTAGGTCCTCATCATGTGTCTCTCTGGACCTCTTCTTGTTTCTGGCCTGGGGATTTGGGTGTTTCTGCTCCACCTTGGCCCTCATCTGGGAAGAGCCAGGCTGCCCTTCCTCTTCCATCGGCTCCATCTCTGTCAGAGTGCTGTAGATAAGGCTGCAGTCTCCTTTTTCCTCCCAGCTGTTTCTGCAGAGCGTGCAGGGTTACAAAGTGCCGCTCACAAACAGCACAGTGGCCCGGATGTGCTCTGTGCCGGGTTGCTTCAGTTTCATTTCAGGCTCTCAGTGCTGAGGTCCGATGAAGGCTCAGCCTCAGGCTCAGCACAGTGTTGGAGGAGACCAGGAACGGGGTTTAGGATGATGCTCCATTATTTTGAGCTTCTGTGATTTAAGGCAGTGCTTGTTGTCTGTTTTATGTATAGGTAACTGTTCATATGTAACTGTTCATATGTATAGTCTTGCTGTTTTCATGTGTGTTTTTATGAATGCAGTGGAAATGCCCTGTGGAGATAAATGAGCTTCAGTATTGAATTTAACTCAATTGAAATGAACTGTTGAAATAACTGTTGAGGAAAATCATCACTTAAAACAACATGTCAACAGTACTATATATGACCCTAGGCCAGCAGGGGGACGTGTTCAAGTTCAAGTTCTAATTCAAAATGTTTGTGTCTCTAATGGTAAATCTGACTTGCAGCAAGGCATACAACACTATAAATTATCACAATAAACAATGCAGGAACACACAAGACACTTTAAAGCTCTATGTGATAACTTGGCACGTCAGCGGCTACTCTGGTCAGAATTCACAACTGCACTCTGATAATTTTACTGCCGTTGCACTTTTAATGACGTCAGACAACAAACAAGCATGTGCTGCTGTGTCCAGCTGGATCAGTGTGAAAACAAGCGGAATGGTAACTACGTAATTTTTTATCATTTGTGTACCTTATATAATACCGTTGCAGCAGAGCTCGCTTGAGCAGCTTCGTCCATGGTGTTGATGGTAGTTAGCATTAGCGTCTACTAACATAACACCCGGATGTTACATAAAACGCATCACTTCCTGTGCGACACTACTATTTCCCGCTAGTGTACTATCCAGTACACCGCCGCTCAGAATTGGCTGTTCCAGAGGGTCTCATGTTACATTGATGGTTTCATTGGAGCTTGGAAAGGCCAACTCCAACACTAATAGCAATTAAAAGTGAATGTTTTACCACAAAAAAGTAATCACATAGCTTTAAAATGAAATAACAGAAAGAGCAGTATATTGAATGACCAGGGAAGTGGGGGCACGAGGTGGACAGTAACTGGTACAGTTTAACAGGTTTGCAGCATGTGGGATAACTGATAACTTTGATCTGTTTGATTAAGCCTATGGTTGCCTGAACCTACAGCCTGAAGGGACGTTCAGAGGTGGGTGTCTTAACCACAAGACCATCTCTGGGCAAGACACTATTTCTTAAAATCAGAACAACTTCGGCCCAGATTGTTCAGATAGTGCCAACCAGTTCCACACTTGAAACCAATCCAAGCAGGCAACTCACCAAAGATTCTTCTGTCAGAGCAGAGTTTAGAGGCATTCAGAGGGCCAGTCCGGGGTCTATAAAAACCATAGGTAGGCCCAATCGCAAGCCGAAGTTGATGCCATCCCCACCCGGCTCTGGTTCACTCCTGTCTATTCCAGTACGTTGCACATTACTTGATATAACCGTACAATTCCCATTCTGAAATATATTATAGACTGAAGTGATATTTATTCCTCGGCTTGATTTCGGTGGAATTAAATCGATAGAATTTATGATTAAATGTATTTACATTTACCACACCACACTACCCAGCATCTGTTTGATACAAACAAGGCACAACTTCCTAGTTTGGAATGTTCCAAATGCGTAGCGGTGAAATTTTCATGCAAAGAGCCTTTTGACTTGGTGTAACTAAACAAGACTTCCTTAGCTTGCTAGTCAACCTACTAGCTAACGTCACACCATGCACATTTAATAGCTAGCGATAGTTATGGTCTTTGGCTAGTGTACACTGCCACCCACCAGAAAAAAGGCTCACTAATTTTGGTACACTCCTTACGGTGAAGAGAGGCCATTTCATGGGAAATGTAGTGCTGTAACTGCACTCATAAGTACACAATCTTGTACCTAAGCCGTTTCTCCTAAAAGTTACAAAAATGTGTGTCTGCTAATTGCTTATGTAACTGTGATTGGCGCAAGATGATTTTCAAAACAATCTATTGCTTTGTTTAGTTGATATAAGACGTGTTCCCCCGTGCCTATGGAAAATTGTGCTAGCCACCTAGCCGCTAGTAAACGCTATAATAATAATAATAATAATAATAATAATAATAATAATAAGAGATTACACAGTCAAGCAAACCATTCAAAGAGGGTGTCACTTTACATTTGTACAAGACTTAAAACAAGGGGACATTTTTAGCTCTGTTATTTTAAGTAATTGAACCACAGGCCTACTGGTATCCCCCATGCCTTGAATAACATTGATAACTTCTTGTGGTATATTAGATGGATCCATTTTCATACAAGCACACTTTTTAAATGTCATTTGAGTGAAATTCTTTTCTCACAGGGCCACTCTGACAGAATGACTGGGTTGATAATAATAATGATACACTCTAGAGTCAATATAGGATATAACACAGATCTGCGCAGGATACCAGAACTGATTTTGAGGGAAAACAACTGAGTTCTTATTGGGGGGAAAACAATCAAACCCCCGGAGATATATTATGGTAATTTTGTGCAATGTGGCAGTAAAATCCTACTTAATGCACCTTTAAATTTATTATCCACTACACCCCTGACTATAACTTTTGTATTCAAGTTAACACAAAAAAAGAAAAACTAATATTGGGAGTTGCTGGGAGGAGCTGGGAGGTTTTCATGCTACAGCAGGGACAGGATGCAGTGAACATCAAGAAGTCATGGCAGATGTGCAGAGATAGCCATGTTAGAAGTCCTCCAGCATAAATCTCTCCCTCCCTCCCCCTCTCCCAATTTCAGTTTTTGAGTTGATTTTTAAATGCTGTAAAGGCTTCACACACACACACACACACACACACAGCAGGGGATAGAAAAGAGAAGGAGGGAGAGAATAGATGAAGGGGAGAAGAGAGGAGGCGAAAGGTGGGAAAGTGAAGAAAGTAGATACAAGAAGGGGGGGGGGAGAGAATGGAGGGATGAAAAGAGAAGATGAGAGAGAAAGGAGGATGAGAAGAATGGAAACGAGAGGTAGAAAAGGGGAGAAGGGAAGGGAGAAGGGGAAAGAGAAATGGAGGGGAAAGACAAGGAGGGATGGAGAGAAGCAATGGGGGGAGGTTAGGGAGAAGAAATAGGGAGGAAAGAGAGGGAGAGGAGGGGGAATGAAGGGGAAATGGTTGACAGCAGAGGCAAGAGATGAAGCAGAGGAACAGAGAAAAGTATAAAACAGTACAGACACTTTTATTCTGTGCCAAACCTCTTCTGCTGCTCTCCCTCTCTTCTTTTTGAAATTAGAAGTTAGATTTGGTTTTGGGTTGTCTCTCTCTCTCTCTCTCTCTCTCTCTCTCTCTCTCTCTCTCACACACACACACACACAAAGTGGTTTGCAGTTTGTGATTCACTAGTTTTTCTGGTAGTGTTTCAGCATTACATAGTAAAACTGTTCAACCATTACCATCCATGTCTGTTCACCCAGCTGGTGACAAAACATGTTCAGATAGTGCACAAACACACAAACACACACAACAAAACACAGGCCGAGCAAGCACACACACTCACATGGACCAAGTGTATGTGTGAATGTGTAGAAAGAAAGCATGAAATAGAGAAAGAGAGAGACTATTGTGTACTGGCATCTCATTGCTGTGTGCACTGTGTGTATGGATGTGTGTGTGTGTGTGTGTGCACTCTGTGTGTGTGTGTGTGTGCACTGTGTGTATGGATGTGTGTGTGAGTGTGTGTGTGTGTGTGTGTTGACAATACCCAGCTGTCTAACATCTTCAGTGGCCCCAAAACAAACAGGACTGCCAATCTGCGATCAGTTTGCCTCATTTGTCATGGCGAAGTTTAAAGTTACATTACCTAGATTTTGGGTATAATGCTGCTCTTGAAAAGTTCAACCTCAAGGCTTTTTCAAAAGTTCTTCATAACTCAAAACACACTGTGATTCTATTCTGTGTTTTTGTTTGGCTCTCTCTCAGTCCTATAAGCTTTGTACCATCTAACCATCAAAACTCACTGTTAGAAATCAACATCTAACTTTTCCTGACTGAGTAGAAATCATTGCACTGGATCTTTAAGTTTATCCAATTTATTAACTTTTATGAACGCTATCTTCAAACGCTACATTTTATGTTCATTCATGTTATTGTCGACTATTTAAATTCAAGCAATTTACTCTAGCAGACACCTGGTACGTGTGTGGGTGTGGGTGGTTAACGTTAGCTTACAAATGTGCTAGCACTGTTAGCTAACTAACTTTATGCTACATTAGCCTCCCTAACTTTACTACCAAAACTCTGGCAGTGGTGAATTCATTCCTCAGTTCAATATGGCTGACTAGACCAGTGGGCTTCTTCTCCCTGAGTTAGTTAACATTAGCCATCTCACCCGGTTACCCAACATCATATTCGGTCCTTAGCTTGTGATGGAGATGGACGGCGGTGCGTCACTTCCCGTTAGCAACGCCGCCGAAGGGGAAAACAATAGCTAAGCCAGTAGCGTCAAAGGAGAGACTCTAATCTCACTGATGCTAACATTTTTGAGACACAGATGGAGTGATTTTGTAGTATATTGTGGGTTGTCTATTGATATGACAGATATTTCACGTTAAAAACGACAAACCACACATATGGAAAACTTTATTAGAAAAAAAAAAAATCACTACAGTCTCAGTCGTAAAACAGTGAAAACAGGGTATTTTACAAGGATTCTCATAGGGATTGCATTGAGAACTGCACTACACCGTTCTGCCTTTCCCCTTTTGTGGGGGCGCTGTTTCAATTTTAGGCGAAGCTCCCAGATGACCGTCAATCTCCATTGGACAAAATAACTTTATCAGGCCAATTTGGCTGGCTACTACAGTGTGTTCAATCTGAAATAGAAGAAAAAGCTCACTTACAACAGAGTACTTCAACATAATTATGAAAACCTATCCAGCAACCAAAGCATCCAACAAACAATATGCACCTCACCTACATTTATTTTATTTTAAATATTTATGAATGTACAGGCCATACAATAAACAACACAAACAACTTTTTATTACTAAAAGGTCTTTGGATAACACCACATATTCATCCGCTGCACAGTGATTTTTAGCTGTACACCATCTCCCATTGTCCACCACACTCACTTCCTATGGAAACAGGGAAAGTAGTCCCTGGTAGTTCAAAACAGTACGCCTATGTTACTTTTGTATCATATTTTGTGTAAATTTTACAAATCTCTGACACAGAGGTGACAGATTTAGCAGCATATCATTTAAGATTACATTACTCATTTTCTCACTTTTGGCCGTATGAGAAAAGGAAGACAGAGGAAGGAAGAGAGATGGAGGAGTGAAGGGGGGCAAGCGGGGGAAAAAAAGGTTCTCTCTCGCTTTGTAAGTGAGATGACTCATGGATATACCTATGGTAATATCTACCATCTCCTTATCACCAGGAAGATACCTAGGTTCATATCTACCATCTGTGGCTGTTATTAAACCCTTCAAACGTCTTCTCCCTAGCTGTTTGAAGCCGTTTTGGTCTTCTAGGTAAAAAGAGCGATGTGAACAGAGAGAGGGGATGTGAAGAATAAGAGGGAGGGAGAGAGAGAGAAAGCGAGAGATGATAACAGAGAGTGAGGGAGAGAGTAATAACATAAGAGAGGAGGAGAAGTAAGGTGGTGCAGAGAGACAGGAACAGAGAGTGGGTAAAGTGACTAAAAGGAAAGTGAAAATTGAAAATGGGGGAGAGTAAATGGCAGGTGGGTGAGAGAATGAAGATGGGGTAAAAACCACTGTGATGTCCTTTGATTGGCTCAGGCTCCCTGCTGAGACATGCAGTGAAAGAGAGAGAGATACCGATGGATAGTGAATTTAAATTGATGTCGTGGAGTGAGAGAGACAGAGAACGGGAGAGAAAGACTGAGTGACAGAGAGAGGGAGAGAGCGTTATGGTTAAGCGATAGTAAATCTAATTTGATAGCCGTTATGTGGTGAGAGAGGAGAAAGGGAGAGAGGGAGAGAAAGCGACAGAGCCAATGGAGTGAGTAATGGAGGTTGAAAAAGCAGTATTGTACAGTAGGACAGTCTTTTTCCACAAGCCATTCAGTCCACTAGAGTCATCTCTGCACTATTCCATTCAATATTCACATCCATTTGATTCAATCTCCTAAAGCTGCAGTTAGCTAAAGCCTTTTTTCACATCTTGGGACATTTTTCATGTGAAAAACTTGCAGTCACTGCAGTAAAATAAAAATCCACTTGTATGTATGAATGAATACTATATTTCCAAAAGCAATGCATTCTCTATGTAACACAGTAAGATTTACAGAAAATGTCACAAGATATTTTCATGGCATCGGTGTGAAAAATGTACGGACCTTTTGTATTTGCTTGGAAGATAATGCTCTCTAGGGGCAATAAACCTTAAG
>OMLI01090983.1:0-15764 GCA_900302605.1 Rondeletia loricata | reverse complement strand
ATTTTCCCAACCCCTAGAGGAACATGTAATCCTTCAGTTGAAGTTGTGGATTTTTGCCGAAAGATTTATTATTTATAATTGACTTTACTTGACACAGGGCACAGTGTCTGAAAAGGTACCAGACTCAAAACTTTCCCCAACTCTCCCCAAACATACTTTCAGTTGTGGGAGTGCTCTTTTTTGTCGACCCCTTTCTGTGCATAGTTTTTGTCTCATTACTTCAGAGCCACTCAGATGTTGCTGCTTTGTACCAAGGTCACCCCTGCTACCAGCACACACTTCTATTATTTTTTGGGCCTCCCTCCCTTGCACCACACACACGCACATGCATACACATGCACACACGTCATCATCCACTCGATCCACAGCCCTGCCCACGCCAGGTTGCCTGACAGCCCATCATTGTGAATGAGCTTGGCAGGTCACATTTCTGACAGTCTCTGACAGAGAGAGAGAGAGAGAGCGAGAGAGAGAGAGAGAGAGAGAGAGAGAGAGAGAGAGAACTCTGTGGGTTTGTGTGTGAGAGACAGACAGAGACCGAGGGAGAAAAAGAGGCAGAAATAAAGAGAAACAGAAACAGAAAGAGAGAAAGAGATATAAAGGGAGGCAGAAACAACAAGGAAGAGACAGAAAAAGAGAAAAAGAGAGAGGAGCAGAGCAAAAAGCGAGAAAGGATGGGCCGAGTGCATTGTGCATTGGAAAGCGTGCATTAAAGAGCTGGTGTGCGTTGTTAATTTCAAACTCTGCGTTGGCTGGTGCAGTAGAGGTAAGAGGTACAGTGTCCAGAAGCTGCTGCTTCAGGAGTGGGTCTCCTCAGAGGGGAACGGGGCCGCTGTGGTCACTGGTCACAGAGCCATTAAACACTACACAGCCTCTTAATCAGCCTCTGTCTCTGGGGGACGCTATATGCAACCTTGACCTGGAGCGCCATCCATGCTCAATCACACCAACACACACACACACACATACACACACACGCACCCACACACTTACTGAACAATTAATTCTCCAAGTGTATCTAAAGACTAGCCAGTGGATTGAGGCAAGGTGAGAACTGAGAGCCCTAAATGTTTAGAAAAAGTTGGGAAGGACGATGGTCTTTGTCTCCCTATTCAGAGCAATGTGGCCATATGTTTTGAGCTACAGTTTAGTACTTGAAGATTTCACTTGAGCGTATTATTAGTGTTTTTTCAGGAAATATGTCCAGCACACAACCTGTAGCCCAGTGGTTCTCAACCTGGGGATCAGGACCCCTCAGTCGGGCTGTGAGTCTGAGAAGGTACATTTCCAATATACAAATGTATTTGTGTTTGTAATCTTTGTGACAAATGCCTTTCTCTTATGAAAAAACGTGTGTGTAGCCTCTAAGCTAACCTAAACTCAAAATGTTGACAACCAGTGCTATGGACAAATTCTCTGTAGTAAATTCTCAATGTAACTTTGCCCACTATTTCCCCTGACAGCTTCATGAGGAGGTATATTTAATACACAATATATTGCACAATCACACATATCCAAACTACCCCAAACCACTACCGAAGGGTCAAAATTTTGTTTGAACTCTATTTTGTCCTCAGTGATCAAATTAATCTTGTACAAATACCCTGTATGAAAAGAATGGTCTCCAAAAATCCTGCTCCTGAAACCCAGAGCCCATCTCTGTCCTTTTCAAATATGCTCAATGTGCTGTATTGATCGCTCACTGCAGGAAATCTCCCTGCCTCTCCCTCTGCCCGCGTTCACGTCTGAGCTCGGAGATCTTTCTCCACTATTGACGTGTTGGACGTAGTTGTCTGATGTCTAGGAGCCACGGTGGACGACACGCCTGGGCTCCAGCTCTGCAGCGCTATCAAGCAGCTGCTCTAGCTGCTCGTTGAACAGCGCCCTTGCAATGAAGATGTTTTTAGAGGCGAGGCATATCTGCAGACACAGCCAAATATAGAACTCGCAAAAATATGTGGAATAAGTAATCATCAGAAGGATTTAGATCTTAATTGAGGATTGTAAGATAGACGCACCATCCTCACACCTATTCCCCATTCAGGCTGGAAATAGCCTTCATATCCAAGGGTGTCTGAAGCAGAGGAGGTCTTTCCTTTTCTCGTCCCATTATTTCCTAATGATGAATCTCTGCTAATGGTTAGTCTCTGCTGTGCTGCTCCGCGGTGCTCACAATGGGCTTCTTGTTAATTGGCCTTTTGACAGTGATGCCCACCCACCGGTGGCCAACTGGGGTTTGATAAATGAGGTGCTCACTTTACTTGCACTCCCTCCATGCTTCATGTTTTGAGAGTTGAGCGAAGTGGGTGTTTGTTTTCCGCAGCACTTTATGAAAGGCGAAGTATGCTCTGATGCACACGGCCACTCACAATAATCACAGAATGAACCACGCTTGTTTGTTTGTGAGTGTGTGCGAGTGTGTGTGTGTTTGTCTGTGTGTGTGTGTGCGCTCTGTATTTAAAGGAAAAATCCACCATAAAAACAACTATTGGTGATGTACCTTGCATTTCTGGGTCCATTTTGTTGATTGGTGGTGTATTTTTCGTATTCTTGTGGATAACTGCCAAAACGTAGACAGCATGACGTTACGTCAAGATATTTCCAGTGCAGCTACAATGGAGTATCATAGCAGAACATTTTCCAATTAAAAACATTTCAAAATCTAAAACATCAACAGTAGGCTAAACGTCAGGGTTTGGTGTCAGTCTCTCAGAATCAAAGAGAAAGGGCTTATTTCTAGAATCACTTTTTTGCACCGACGTTCATCATCATACAGGGAGAAATCCATTAGAAGAGGAAGAGATACCAACTTCTCTACACAATAGCCTCAGTAGACCAGAATGCAATGCAGCCACAAGACACGTTGTGTTTTGAGTAAGGGATTGTGACTCTAATTCTCTCTTGACTGGAAAAACTCTCTCTCTCGCTTTTACTATTGCTATTGCTCTAACCCTAACCCACCTACAAGTATAACCTACAGTTGAATGCAGCAAGTTCACTCCCCTTCTCTGGGGGTTGTCGTATGGCATTCTGGGAAATGTAGGAAGTAGAAGTAAACGAGGGAAAGTGGGTACACCAAAACAGTAAATTACAACACTTCATCACAAAATAACCCTGGAATGCATTGAACATCACAGGTTGACGATATATAACAGTGTCCGAGGATGGATTTATCTTTTAAGGATGACATCAATAAATCCTGGAGCTGCTCCATTGACAGTGAATGGGAGGCTGACTTTGCGGACACAGAAATAATACCCACAATGATTTCACAGGGGTAATGGAACATTTCCTGGTTAATAACTGTCAGTGTAATGAAATACAACTAATTTGGATGTAAAAGCTCAAACAAACTCCATTCTAGCCTATTCTATTCTCAAATACAGGAGTCAAATCGAATATCCTTCCACCGTTGTGACAGTCGTATGCGAACACGCATCTCCCGGTAATTGCACAAAGCAATTAAAACAGTAGATGATTGGACTCAAAAAGCCGGGGTTATTACACAGCTGAAATCTGGCAGTGACCCCTAGGGTGCCCCGTACCACCAAATTAACCCTGGGTCAACATCATTTACGAGACAGGAGGCATAGAGTCCAGCAGGCACGCTCTCGTCATCGTTTGACACACAACTCACCGGGGCTGCATTATTTAATATTTTATGCCGTGAGTCCTGCCACAGTAGAAATCGTCTCTCCTCTGTCCTCTCTCTGTCCTTGCTCACTGAGGACTTGTTGGTTAAAAACAGGGTTGAGTAGGAGCAGGTCAAGCAGCATGCTGAGCATAGCTTATGTCCTCATCTTCTCGTAGCCTACCTCTTTCTTGAACGTACTCCCTATATTCCTGCTTCCTTCCTGTTTTCCTCGCAGGCTTGCATTCTTCCGCGTTCTCTCCTCCCCTCCCGTCTGTCTCTTTCAGTTTACTTTTAATTCCTTCCAGTACTTTTCTGTGTCCTACACTTTGTTTATTTCCTCGCCCATGCTCTGTCTCAGGCTCTTAATGGATTGATCTAAGTGCTCTCCTGGTGCTCTGCTGCCGCTTGTTGTTCTTTATTGCAGCAGAAGCCTGGCCTTAAGGCTATGTCGTTTCTTCTCTTGTCCCACAGTGGGGCAACGGCTGATGCCCTTGATGAGATGGCCCCGTTGCAGTCAGACTCATTAGCCAGCAGATGTGAGGTGTCACTGCGTATCACAGCATCAGGCACCGGTGGATACCTTTTGCCAAGGTGTGAATAATATATCAGATTTTGTTTACAGCCTCGTCTCTCCTCAGACATTATGCAGTCGGCACCAGCCCTCCGCTATCTGGCGCTGTGTAAACTGAAGAGCCACCGAGTCGCCTGAGGATAGAATACTCCTAATGTTCTCTATCACCTCGCGTTCAAGTTTACAGCAGCCTACCGATGCACGGTAACGCCACCTCTGCAAGACATGGTGGGAGTCGATGGGTAGGACATGTCACAGTGTACGATCATATCTCAAAGGACGATCCCACAACACAGGTTTGTGTCCTCTGGCCTCCCTCCTAATCCCATTTGGACGGGAAACCTGATTAGAGTGTCCCTATGTGAAGAGGGCAAATCAGATCATGTTTGTTTCTCCCAGCTTGATTAGGGATTAATTGAAATACATCTATCATATGAACACAGAAGGAGCCGAGCCCCCTGAGACTGGAATAGAAATAACTAGCGTTAGAGAGCTTCACACATCCCCATCTCTCTCTCTTTCCTGCTTTCTTTGGTTTGGATATCCCACCCTTAAATTCTCCCATCAAAGCTAGAAAAACAAAACAACACGCACATTCTCTAACAAGTCATCCATACTAATTTTTCAAATGAAATTGACTGAATGAATTTTATTAGCATGGCCTGAATCTTCATGTAATTATATCTTGATATAGTTTGGGATTAGTAAGCAAGTTGTTTTTTATTCTTATAGCATTGCAGCCACATTCCTAAGGATCTAAAGAGAAGTTCTTCATAGAGAATCAATTACACTGAGGGCCGGGCCAAAAGAGGATTAATATTATATTAATATTTCAGATATACCACTTTGAATGTATTGCATGTAGTAATAATGAAGCACTATGTAACTATGTTGTGAAGAATAACACCTTACTGAGTTGAATTAGTATAAGGTTTTGTCTACGTCCATTAAAAGTTGGCGTACGTGCTCTTGAATAATCAGTGCATGAGTTGAAACCCCTCCAACCCACTTTTCTCTCTTGTATCAGCATCACACTGTGAGAACTGACTCATGCTCAGCCATTGTAAAAGAGTTGATTGCTGCCATGCCTCTTGATATGGGTCTACTACTGCCAGGGTTACTCCATAAATCTCCCTCATTCAGCTGCTTCTGCCCTTCCGATCCTCTGTTCTGCTATTGATGGAAGCCATTGACCAGAGGCATTAATAAGAAGAAGTGCTTTAGTCACGCTCCGTAAAGTTACGCTTCACGGCCATTAAGGGACATGGGGGGGAAATATTGTCTTCTTTTTGATCTGAATTGTTTTAAAGAGAACACAGAGCGCACTCAGAACCTTGATAAACAAACGATTTGGATGGCAAATGAATATTTTGATTTTGGTTTAGAGTAAAAAACGAATTATCACATAACAATTCATCATTCATCATGATTGGGTACAGCGCTGGCTGCTGGCTGCCTGGTTGATAATTTGCCATCTGTAAATTAGCATAGCCTACTTCTGTTAGTAGTGGGACATTTGTTGTGCGAAGTATTTGCATTATGTGGATCTTAGTTAGTGTCTCAGTGTCTGGGCTTTCATTTGCTGTCTGATGTTTTTGGATCAGCATCCTCAATGGACAGCTTTATTCTTAATGTGGACTATCAATGTGTGAATAGATCATACATATGTATAGCTCTCTCCAAGGAATATGGTAGTTTGTCTATTTGCTTCTATCTATTTCTCTCCATCTCTCTGTTTTTCTGTGTGCGACTGTGTCCTTGAGGCCTGTGCACACGGGTGTAAATGTGGTGGTGTGTATTCAGTGTGTGTGTATGTGTGTGTGTGTGTGTATCCGTGCTCTTCTCTCTCAGGAGGAGCAGTCTCATCCGTCTTCTCTGCTCAGTAATGGGGGCTCCGGGTGGCTTACGCTCGGACCCCTGATCCGTCCTCATTTGGTTGGCATTTCGTTACGGGCCAGACACTCTTCCTCTGACACGGAAAGGATTCTCGCCACCATTTCTCTTTTCCCTTTCTCTCTCCCTCTTGCTCTCTCTCTCTCCCTTTGTCTGACACAAACACACACACACACCTACACACACACACACACACACTTTCTCTCCCCTTGTCTGCATCTCAGCCCCTGCCACAGGATGAGAGCAAAATGAGGACAAATTGATAAGAAACCCAAGGAAAGAAGCCAGGGGGTGAAAAAAAGGTAGCGGTGCCTGCGAGGCGACCGTAAGCATAAATTCCTTGATATACTGCTGTGGTGTTCGGTCTATAAGTGCGTCCTTTCCTCATCATGATGCCCATAACGGTCACACAGGAAGAACTTCTGTAGGACAACTCGATGCCACACCAGCATTAGATGCAGCTGCTCGTGCCCTTCGATTATGAATTCATCACCAATATGGATTCTCGATAAAATCATCATAGCAATTTCATTCCAGCCCATTTCCACGGCAGTTAAAAGTGAACAGGGGGATGTGGTGTTATGTGATCATTATACCATGCTGAGGCAGGGTTTGCTCTCCCTTTCCAGAGTGGATTTAAAAAGTGCTACGCAAAACAAATAAAGGTGAATAGAGTCAACCCGAGCGGAGTGATTTGCCTCTCTTGGCCGGTGGCCAGGGTAAACGCAGACGGACGGTGTGCTGCACGGCCCGTTGAATCCCCTGCGGCTTAAAACAGGAGACGACAGCAAGCAAGGAGACAAACCTCATCTCGGCTAAAGGCAATTCCCCTTCAGAAAGGTTCTCTAGCCCTGAGCTGCCGCGCCCAAAACAAAGCCAGTCAATCTAATCATGAGAAAAGGTGAGAGAGTGGGGAGTGAGGGAGAGAGAAGGAGAGAGAGAGAACGAGAGAGAGAGAGGGAGGTTGAGAGAGATGAAGCTTTCTGTGTGCATCAAGGTGTGTGTGTGTGTGTGTGTGAGTGGGAGTGAGGGCTTTGCAACATCAATCCTATGAACTCGGAGGGCTGGCTCTCAGAGGTGTTTATGTGTCTAAAACCCAGAATCATCCTGTCCGCTGCTCTCACTGTCTGACAGAAGATGTTAGTAGGCTACCTGCTTTTTCTCAGCCCAGGGGCACACTCACTTTTGCATATGCACACAGACTGTATATACAAAGGTGTACTCGCACAAACCCAAACTTTCATACAGCGCACTCGTACATACACTTTTAAACTCAGGCACATGCACAAACACACACACTCTTCTTTTTCGTCTACAGTGCATGGGAATAAAGGTCCATTGTGTATTTTGTGCGAGGTGAGGTGAGTGCTGAAGTCTAGTCAGCACAGCATGGCTTCTCCAAGCTGCTGGATAGCTCTACTGCTGAGCACGCAAGTACAGGACATCTCAATTTGTTCAGGGAGGGATCAAATTCTACCGCCTTGCAAATCTTACCAAGCAGCAGGCAAACCACAGTATGAATAAATGGAGAACTGTAGAAAATATAATAGAGCAGTGTTTGAATGAAACCGGAGAATACAAACCTGTGGGGAGTCTGGCCCAGAGCCACATACCTAGATTTGGAATAAATCAAGACAATTACAGGCTGAACATCATGCAGCATTGTTTATCTTCTTGTAGTTGAAAGGCATATAAGTGTACAAACATGAATAATCCTCCAGTCCTCCAGGATGACATCAAAGTCTGAATTCACGGAGGCCTTATTAATAATCACGCTGAGCTGATGACTGGATGTTATCAATCTTTCATTCAGAGCTGTTTGGCCTGAGACACAAAGTCCTTAAAGGTTTGGAGAAGGTTGAAGAGCAGAGGTTGAGATAGGACAACCTCTATCCTAATTACCTTCATCACTCATTCTTGCCCCGACCATATCTGATCCTCTTCTGGAAATTAAAAACTTTCCCCTTGCATATGAGGCCGATTTTGTCCAGCAAGAGAATTTCTCGCTGATCATTTCTTGTAGTTTTTTTTCTTCTTCAAGGTGGCCATAGGTTGAAGTCAGCACCATTTGGTTGCTGAAAGGAAAGGGCGTGTTGACAAATTAGCATACGTGTTAGGAGGGTTAATGATCGATTAACACTCATTTACGAAGGTAAGCAGATTGTGACCTTTGCGTTCATCCGTCCAGTTTAGTGCTGAATTGGTTCTTGTATTACACACCGATGCACAACCGCTGGAGACGTACAATCATCACAAGGTCAAAGGTTTATCAGAAGTTGGGAGGAAAATACTAATATTGAATATTGAAACTTACAACATCTCAGTTAAAGTGACCTTCCTATGTACAGTGTTTGAAGTAGACTTTTGAAGATTAGTAAAAGACAGTTACCTTGCAGATTTGTTTGTTTGGTGTAGTCCTCTAGCCTACTTCCTAAGATACCTTGGTGGAGATCAATAGCTCATCACAAGGCCCATTAGCAGAGAGATGGATCTAACGGGGTGGTGAAAAGAGGAAGAGTAGCTTTAATCCTGAACAGTAAAGCCTGATCCTAATTGTTAGTTAGAGGAGGAATGTTACTGGTTGTTTTTGAAATAGGGTACAAATTAACAGGCTGTAGTCACCATCTCAACAACCTTTCTGATTTCATTAATATTAGATTCAAATACATTCATTTCAATGTGATTGCAATGGTATGAGAGTATGAAAGAGGAGGGTGGCCTTGTGCAATAAATAGTGTAATGCTCAAATTAAGGCTTAATTTGAATCAAAGCAGAAACTGGACTCCTATCCGTGTGATATAGATTTTTGATTTTGCTGTACAATGCCTGCAATCAGGTGCATTGTATATGAGTTTTCTAATGATGTTTCACTCTCAATTATAGGAGCCATTAATACCACAGTTACAAAACACAATGATTGCTTTCCTGGACCCTATAATGATTGTGGAGTAAAACAGGTGCCCAGTCATTACACTTCCTCACTCTCCATTGTTCTCTAGTTAAAGGTAATCAATTTTCTTATGCGCATGAATCCCATAAGTGTTTTACTGCCCATGTTGAGTGCTTTCATTAATCAAACAGACAAACCATACCTTGGAGGGATGCACAGTCCTCTGTTGTACATGCTGAAAATGCCTGCAAAACAAAAAAGTTCCATCATAATGTTTAAAAATGAAAGTTGTTACTGCAACAGAATAGGCCATAATAACAGTTATTCTCTCTCTCTTGCTCTCTCTCTCTCTCTCTCTCTCTCTCTCTCTCTCTCTCTCTCTCTCTCTCTCTCTCTCTCACCAATATCCATCTCTCCTCCTGCCTCTCTCCTGTATCTCTCTCTCTCTCTCTCTCTCTGACTTTCTTTTCTCCCTCATCTCCTCCCTTCCTGTGGCTTGTGAAGGGGTTCATTTGTCATCCAGCGGGTGATGAGTGTGATGTATTCAACCCTGACCTCTACTTTGTCACTAATGAGATACCAGCTAGGCTGCTGCATGTTCCCACAACCACGATCCAGACCTGGGTCAAATAGTATTTGCAAATACTTTTTATTGTTTGTTTAAGCCTAGTTAGGTACCAGATGTGTAGGGTTTTCCACATGGGACAATATAATGAATGGCACACAGTTTAGGCGGTGACCCAGACAGTAAAGCAGAAAACATAGTATTTATAATAACGAATTATGCAAATACTACTTGATTCAGGTTTGCTACCACAATATGCGGTATCATTACACCACAGTAAACATTATACATATACATCACATACCATCTCTGTCTATGTTTTTATGTTTTTTTCAGTTATGTGATTAGTAAAACTGTAGCTCCATCAACCACAGAACATGCAGCATTAATTCACCACCACATACACATCACATACACGACCTTACCTGCCCTCTGCTATCAGTGTCTCGAACTGTCTTTGATAAGAAACACTTGTATGTCACACC
Source organism: Rondeletia loricata (assembly GCA_900302605.1). Classification (NCBI taxonomy): domain Eukaryota; kingdom Metazoa; phylum Chordata; class Actinopteri; order Beryciformes; family Rondeletiidae; genus Rondeletia; species Rondeletia loricata. Next base: position 5,726 of record OMLI01090983.1, on the reverse strand, counting down.
TCAAGAGCCTTCAGACTCAAACATCTTTGTCTGACATCTGGACCTGTGTCATGTCTTTTGTTTAAATTCTTACCTAACCCGTCAACAGCAATTTTCATGGTTTTAGTCAAACCCTCTGCGCTTGACAGGTCACAGCAAAAGCGACCAGCAGGATGACAGACGCTGTAAGGGAATGAGAAGTGAATAGCAGTGCCTTGGGGAAATAAAAAAGCATCTTTTTGTGTGTGGGGACATTAAATACTGTTTTTGGAGTAGGGATATATTGTGGTGGAACTTGGCCTTCAACTTGAACTTTCAAATTTTCAAATTGATGAATAATGAATGAAAATGTTGCATAAAATAATAAAACTCTTAGCTAGATGGCAATGTCTGATGTTTGTGCACTCTGTTAAAGTAAATCATTAACTTAACTAAACATAATCAACCACCAGCCATCTGTTATGCCTGTTTGTGTCATTGTGTCACTTCCCACAACCTGCCTTTATAAATATGGGCCAATTTAGACTAGTAAAGAAGGTAATGGTCATTTAATATATAAAAGTGTCTTTTAGAAGTAGTAGTAATAAGACTGTGCATGTTTACACCAAAGAGGCCTTCAATGTCCTTTTAAAACCACGTGAAAAGCCATTTTTGACTAGTCAAAATAGGGTTCAGGGAAAATGTCAAGTGAAATCCAACCTCCGAAGGGAACCAAACACGAAGCATATGTACAGCGGGAATATGTTACCCATGAATGTAATCATTTACGCCTCTAGGGTTGAAATCAAATCTACCTTGAAATAGGATAGATCTTTTTTTTTTACCAAGGATGATGTCATGAAAAACACTTTTAATCTCTGTATGTTTAGGACTCAACTGCCTGTCTGATTTACCCCAATTAGTGATGAAATTTCTGACTCAAAAGGGAAACTCAACTCTTTTAAAAAACGGACATGTTTTTCTCACTGCCTAAGCCAGTCCAATCAGTATTTATGAACACAAACAACTTGAATCTTTGATACCATACCAGTGTTCAGCCTTGTGCTGCTCTATTAACAATTAATGGATTACTGATTTTGTGGACTCATACAAAGTTATGACTTTTGCTATCAGTTTTGAGTTTTGAGGCCACTGACCCACTGAAATCCATCCTGTATATTTTCAAAATCACCTTTTTCATGGTTTAAATTTGTATTTTCTGTGTAGTTGTACATCAATGTGACATCACAGATTATAGAGCATGACAAACTTGTCTCCCTTGTTTGTGGCCATGGTAGACAGCACTGAATGTTCACTTACACAGACTGAACTGCCCTCTGGGAATAACATATTTAAAAGCTGAACTTCAGCGGTATTTTAAAAAGCAAGTGATATCGAGGGAGGAGTTAGTTAGGGTTAGACGACCCTTTGGAATATCAAATGACATCACCGTTGCAGGTTCAAATAAACACACTGGATGATGTGTGTAATATGCTATTTTCCCCCACTGGCAATAAGCAGGATTTAGTTACAGCTGGTTGCTATAAGTATACAGTGAGCTTATGTGCTTGTGCGTTTCCTCTTTGTTTAGACGAGAACAGGCAGGGCCACAGTAAAGTATCCCCAGACCCTGGGACTTGACATTATGGGCTGTACTGTTGACTTGTGAAAGTAAACCTTAAAACTGATCATTTGGAGCTCAGGGCCTGGAACAAAGCAAAGAGGCTTACAGATATAAAGACGTAATGGTGCAGAGAGTGCCACATAAAGTTTATAGTCTCATGTTAGGTATTGTTTATGTGATAGTTTATCAGTAATCTTGGCATTAAATACATTTGATTTGGTCCAAAATGCTCGGAAATACCATGGCTTGCTTCTCAGTATATATTCCTGGTGACTTTTGAAGTATGGATTATGATTTTAAACTGTTAAGGCATAATCCTCAATGCAATCCCTTAATTTTCTGTGGTGGCAAGGTAACTCTTTTTTATTTTTTTATTTTTTTTAACCTTTATTCATGCAGTTACACACATTCACACCTGGGACATTCACAGACAGCACAACCAGTCTTTAACTGCAGCAGATGGTTATAAACAGTAGTTATAAAGTAGAGTAAAGTAGTTATAAAGTATCTATCTATCATCTATCTATCTATCTATCTATCTATCTATCTATCTATCTATCTATCTATCTATCTATCTATCTATCTATCTATCTATCTAGTTATTGGGGCAGGGGGAAAACGTACTAATTCACTTTCCCCGTCCAGATTTTTGTATTCTAAAATTGATCTCTATATCAAAAAACTGTATATAACAGCTAATTGTGAGTTTTAAATGTATTCTAACAGTGCTATGTAGTTTCACCTTTGTTGGACTGCTTTGCCATGTAAAACAGATTCTGCTCTTTCCACACCTTGGTTAGTTCAATCTGCTTTGCCAACAGTTTTTTGTATTCGTGATTCTGTTGGCATGAAATGAACCGTTTCTGCTGGACACACCTGTTACATTCCCATCCAGTGGCTTACAACACTATTTTGAGTGTATATAAAGCGAGGGACTGAGTTGCACTGACAACATTTCATCATTTCCCAGAATTGATGTATTGTTGTTTCAGAATGAGAGGAGCTGTGGCTCAGTTGGTGCTGCTACTCTGCCTGGCTTTGACACGAGGGGAATGTCATTGGTCATTGTGAAGGAAAAGGAGACATGACACATAGACAGATGACTGACCAGACCAGCTCCATCCCCGAAATCTGGAATGAGCTGAAGGAGCTGAGAGACATGGTGCACAACATGGGGGCCACTGTGGTGGGGCAGAGGGTGGAGCTGAGGAACCTGGAGGCCAGACTGAGAGACAGTGAGGATCTGGCAGAAGAAGAGAGGAACAAAGTGCTGGTTCTGACATGGAGGAGAAGATGGAGGAGCAGAGAGCAGAACTGGGGATCAACAAGAACGAGGTGACAGAGCTGGAGAAGGAGAATGCAGGTAGTGAGCAAAATATGTTTATCTTCCATTAAATTTACCCCCAATGGTCAGTGAATATTTTCCCCAGTTCTGGAATGAATGCAGCTAATTAGCTAAAGGTAAAAAATGTCCCCCTAAACAGAATTCACATATGAAGATTATTTTCTTTGTATTACTGTAACATCTATTTACCTTTATCCAGTGAGTCATCCAGAGATGGAAATCATTGCTGTATACCTGACAAAGATGTGCTTAGTGGGATTATATTGAGGGCTGTGTAATGGGATTACAGTAATAAGAGTACAAATATTGGTTTTGTATTCTGTATTGTATTAACTTAGTTAGTCACTGAAATAGAATAAAAAGAGTGAGCAGATATCTTTGAAAAAATAGCCGATTACTTGTTGGATCATTCATGTTTGAAAAGAAAAAGGCATTTTGATTGTGCCAAACATAATTTCACATAATTTAGTTAGAACTGTTCATTCTCATTGCAGATGATGATTATAACACAGTCAGATGACAAATGAATTGCAAATTGGAATAAATAATCATTATACGTTTGTATTCAAAATTCTATCAGCACAATAATCAAAAAGTTACTAAAAACAGTCAGATTGTATTACTGAGTTGGAGTAATTCAGTGGATTACATTAAATTGCCATTTTGAAAGAGACCTTCCCAGTACTGATAAAACGTACTAGACCAAGGAGCAGATGACAGGATAAACACTGTGGCAGTCAATAGCCCTTGTGAGTTCGGCTAGCAGTGACAGAACCCTTCTGTTTTGACAGTCCCCCCTGCACAGATACTGAGGAAGGGGAACAGCGCCAGAGCAGCTGGCCACGATGAGGAGAATCAGGTCTTGTGGGGAAGCTGGCAGGGAAACATAGTGCATTGGAACACAGCGATATCCGCCATCTTGGCTCGTTACCTAAATAACAGCTTTGATTGAGGTGAATAGGCCCATAAATGGTTGTGCTGGAGCTGATAAGCTTCAATAGAGCTTGGCTGGTGTTGCGAGGCTCTTGGCATCCATGAGGACTCTTGGCTTCCTGCAGCTGAGATCTGGATCGGCGGACGGACACCTGGGATTCCAGATGTCTTGGGGTGGAATCTATGGTGGCATCTCTCGACTGGCATTAGTGCCTATGGTGACATTCATCCTTCGGTCTGGCATGACGGAACTCACAGAGCCGTGCCAGCTTCCTATCTACCCACACATATCTGTCTTAGCTGGAGCTGTTGGAAGACGTGCCTCCCTTCTGTCTGGGATGGGGACTGGAGCAAGAGGAGTGAGGCTTTCTATGGGGAACAGAGGAAAAACTGTCTCATCCGGAAGCTTGGGAAGTTAAACAGATGCCAATGTAGCAAATAGGATTCAGAGAAGGTATGAGCCCGATGAGTGGCAAAACAATCATTTTCCTGGAAGATGTATAGGTAAAACAAAAAATATTTGTATGTGTGTGTGTGTGTGTGTGTGTGTGCATGCGTGCGTGTGTGCGTTTGTGTGTGCAGATAAACACGTACTACCTGTAACCTCTGCTTGAGGATTCCATCACAGGCATCAGTAATCACTGTTATTTTTCTACTGCAAAAGACCATAACATTTCATGACAGCTCATAAATTGTTCAGTCTTCCCTGGGGTTGTTTAGTCAACATCTACTCCCATCACTTTCCCCAACTTATACAAAAATAACACAACAGTCATCACTGTGTTTTCTCCCTGAAAACATAAAAAAATGTCAGAACATACTGGCGGCTCACTGTGCATGGGGTCGCGTCCGAGCTCAGACTATGCAATCACATCTCAAAGTTTCCATTCTCTCCACAGTCACAAATAGACTAACCACTCACATTGAATAAAATACATAAAATATTAAATTACAGAACAGGATTGCCCGCTCTTAACTTTGAGTCTGGGGTGCCAATCTTGGGGTATTTGTATGGTTAGTCCTGCTGATATTACAGTGCTGACAGGCTGGTGGATCTGCTCAGGGAAGAGCTGAAAGGCCAGACTAAAGCACAGTGATCCGTGTGAATGAGAGAAAATCTGGTCTCCGAGGAAAAGGAGGTGTTTAATGGGGTGTTCACGCTCCGTTACCTGCCTGACAGGAACAATCTCACTCACTCATCTTGTTTGTCACTCAGGGGCTTCTGTATACAGGCTGCTAATTAACAGAGCACCTGCATGCTCCATGAATACAACGGTTACACGCACAGAGAATCCCGGATACTAGCTCATATATTGTATATGCATCTCCATACCTAATTCACAATATGTATGAATAAAAAGAATATCACCATGGAAGAGTATCACCATGGAAACAGAACTTACACATTCCAGATAGGAGAAGATGTTTATATGCCTCAATATCTTTGTATATATATCGCCATATCCCAGCAATTATATTTGGGTTCCTCATAATCAGGATCATGAGCTTATCCAGGAAAATGAGATATGGTTTTTATATGAAGTTATTGATGGGATACTTGAGTATCTCAAATAACGCTTGAATATTAAGAAGATAAGATTAGTTTCGTTTAGTTTATTGGATTATTAATTTGTGCCGAACATGTTAAAAACGTACATGCATCTAAAAATGATGAAGAATTACACAAAAACAAGCGTCAAAGACACATTTCCACTTACTAACATAGATGACACAACACAACACTTGAGACAATGTGTGTGTGCAAACATGCACGCGCCCTGGTAATATAGGGGCACACACACACACACACACGCACGCACGCACGCACGCACACACACACACACACACACGCACCCACACACACAC
>OMLI01090980.1:0-11476 GCA_900302605.1 Rondeletia loricata | reverse complement strand
CCATCCATCCACCCATCCACCCATCCATCCATCCATCCATCCATCCATCCATCCATCCATCCATCCATCCACCCATCCCTACCGGGTAGTAGTCACAGTGGTAAAGCTCTTCATTAGTAAAGAGCAGAGAGTCTCTGATGAAGATGAAGATGGCTCTCAGGATGAAGGAGAGGAACAGCTGAATGTGAATGTGGTTCCTGGTACAGTGGAGCTTCCTGGATACAACAGGAATAATTCATTCATTACAAATCCAATTGGAGACATGTTAGAAGTCAGAGTTTAAGATCATTGTAGAATTCTTCAACTTTAAGGGCAAGTTTACCTTAATTTTAAGCTTAATTTATGTTTAAACGCCAACACTAAACACAGCGAATAAATCACAATGAGAATACTTCACAAGGCAAGTCTGTTGTTGAAACATATTTAAGTTTAGGAGTAAAGACCATTCCTCCCCTCCACAGGGAGGTCAAAGGTCAGGCTCAGCTACAGAACAGCAGTCCTGGAGCTGGTAGGGATTCAGTGTCTGGCTCAAGGACACTTCAGCAGGTCGGTTGCTCGCAGTCACGGGGGCTTGAACCCAGGCCTTTCCGGTTGAAGGACGGATGTAGTGATAAATAAGCCTGTTTCTTACCTAAATAGAGAGAGTATGGTGATGGCGATGGTGAGGGAGATGAGAGAGAGGGAGTATCCGGCTGTGTACATGATCTTCACGTAGGAGAAATACAAATGGGAATCTGACGACTGGATAGGAGAAAAGAAAAGTTGTTGGCCACTCCATTGGGCTTTCTAGTGTTAATCGATAAAAAACACCAAATGTCAAAACAGACATTGCTGTGCTATGATAGATAAAAAACGGTCAAGGTTAAAACAGACATGGGTGCACTTTTGCTTCAGATGAATGCTTTAGATTTGATATGCCTATTTTATTTCTGCTCTACAAATGTATAATAGAGTTCACCCAACCTCTCCGAGAAAGTGGAGCGTCTCGTTGAAAGTGTAGCCACAGGCGTCTTCGTGGGGTACGAGCAGGTCTGTCCAGCCTGTGGCGGTGCAGTTGCGATGCACTTTACCTGGAAAATAGCAATCACAGGACTATGTGTACTTATATAACAGCAAAGTCCTCTGAGCGTGCATGTGTGTGTATGCATACATTTGGAACAAAACCCGAAAAATAAAAGTTCTACTGAAAAGTTGTATTTTGCAAGGACATTTTTAGTGTCCCTACAAGGAAAGGGGTTCTTTTTTATTTTATTATTTACTCATTTATGTATTTTTGGTGTGTGTGTGTGTGTATATCTGTGTTCCTGAAGTGTTCCTGAGCTCTGATTTATTGGGCTGTGAGGAGGTGCAAAAACATTACTTTCCCTAGTCTGGTTTTTCAATACACCTCTGTTTGTTCAGACAGATCATTGTGAAATCTATCATCCTCATCTCCCGACATAAACCTGGGGCTCCCATCTGCCGGCCCAGTGTCTCTATGTACACACACATTTTATGGCTGATGGTTTGGATAGAGACCCTGAGAAGACAAACTGTTTTAGTATCTTACGGAAACAAATTAGTTGGCTGGCAAATGATTAACCAGTGCAAAGTGGTAGATGATAGGTCCCTGTATGCATGTATGTTTGTGTGTGTGTTCATGCATAGTATCTCACCTTCTGAACTGAAAAACTCATGACAGGGTTGCGACACGGTTTCCCCAAGAGAGGCAGGCGGCCAGCAGTTCAAGTTGTCCCACATTCCCATGCAGTCTGCAAACACTCGTATTGTTTTTAATAGATGCATCAGAATTCACACAGATGTTTTCTTTTTCTATTAGCTGGACTTACGCAGAAATAACCAAGAAACAATATAATATTCAATAAATGAATACAACTTGAGGCTCCTATTTTATTTTTTCGTTGCAGAACAAACAGAGCAACCATCACATCTGGGTTAATCTTAATCCTGCCATAAAAAAATACATAATTTCAAGATGTACTACCTTTTAATGCCACTAGGTGTCAATATAGCATCGCATCAAATTGTTTCTGCAGGTAAAGCAATGATAAAGTAACCTGACTCTGGTTAACGGTAAAGGCCATTAAGCACCAAACCTTGATTTACTGAATAGTTTAATATAATTATCAGATTAATTATTAGGCGTAGAATAAAACCTTTAAATGTTGTGTTGACTCACCTGTTGCTTTGGATGTATTAAAAAGTAGCAGGTCTTTCATGCACTTTTCTTCCTCAAGAATGATATGAGGATGACAATCTGGAGACGATTTTGCCTGTAATAAGCAGAAGCAATAATGCGCCTATTCTCAACATGTATCATATAGATTCAAATCAAGCATGCGTCTCCTTTCTCACCTGGAGTAACATTAAAACTCCAATAATTCCCACTTTCTGCATTGTGTCAGGCAGGCTCACTTTCCCACCGAGATATGTAAATTCAAAACTCTAGCCGCATATCTGATGAGAAGAATGGAAAGCAAGCATCCTGTCATGCAATATACTGCGTGTCGATAACGTTGTATCATTCAGTACGCTCTGTTGAACATTAGTGTCAAGCTAGCCAGAATACAACACCGCACTTCCGGTCACCATTTTAAAAAGTAAAATCCTTGATGATGAACGTGTTTTTGCTACATAGTTTAGGCTTTTATTTTTAAGGTAACTTCTGGTCTTGTTCTAGCTGTAATCTGTCTCGCTTGATGTGGCTCTGGAACTTTTACCCAACCAATTGTCTGCGCCCACTTGACGTTTGTCCCGCCCCCTTCTGAGCCACTGCGTCACTATGGCAACCACAATGTTTGATGGCGAGGTCCTCCCCAGCGCCAACAAGAGCGTTTAAATGAAATGTTCCAGGCACGAAAGTAGGTGGAAATATGGCTATTTTATAGAAACAACCAAATGCAACCGTTTATTTCTAAAACGCAAGTAAGTCATGAAGTTCCAGCGTTCACAATACTTTCTAGGAAGAGCCTCTACATAAGTTAAGACAGCTAACATTAGCTGAGTTGCTAGCTTTCTCACTACACTTTGACGCTAATCTTTGTGAATCTTCGTCAGCTTGTGTGTTGTATGAAAATAAATTCATCATGTGACTGTAATCACTGAGAAAATAACTGTATGCAAATTGCACGCTTTAAAAAAAAGTAACCTTCACTCATTCCATGACTGTGCTTTTGTATTCTGATTATGTAATCCAAGGTTTACAAATAGGCCTACTAGTAATACTTCCCAACACACTGCTTCCTCCTTTGCCTCTCCTCCAGCGCTCGGTCATTTCTCTCACGAGGAGCCGGAGCTGACCTCTAGCCGGGATGGAGGTGGCCCTCTCTGCCCGGCGGAGCCTCTCAGAGCCCCTCAGGAGGAGGAGGACCCCCCTGCCTCTGGGCCAGCTGGTGGAGGACAGCAGGACCAGAGCCAACGTCCCCAATCACCTACTGGAATCAAGTAGATATCAGCCGTGTTCTCTGTGACCCGCTGCTAGGGATGATACAGTATTAAACCTTAAGCATCAGCTTATACCAAGTACCAACCTTCTGAAGTGGCCTTGAGCAAGTCACTGAATCCCTACCAGCTCCATGGATGCTGTTCTATAGACCCTGACCTCTGACCTCCCCAGAGGACAGAGAATTTCCCCACTGGATCAATAAAGTATCACATAGTCGTAGTTTGCGGTCATTCGTCAAAAAAGAGATTGGGGTAATAGGCTTATTCATTTCTCTCCATTAGAGTGATCTTTCACACATCCTTCCCTGCGTGAAAACGGCAGAAAATCCAGTTGCTTTAATGGGATTACAGACGTATTACACGGTGCGCTTGGTATTGGATTGTAGTATTTTAGAAATTCTCTGATAAAATAACCTACTTTAGCCTGGTGTCGGACAGATATCTGATACTGTTGTCGTCACTGTTCATGTTAGGATTGTTGAATATGTTATTATTTCGACTTATTGTGCTATTTATTTAGATATTGTCCCTATTTAGATGTGAATTAGCCTACGTTCTAACACTTATTATATTCAGTCATTGTTTTTTGTTTTTTTCCTTCTAGAAATCTATGCCAAAGTGAAAAGCAACGGCCTGATCGAAGCAGAGCCCTCGGTGCTCCACTTCAGTGGGTTTGAGCTGGGGAAGGATTACCTAAAGATCCTGGTGAGCGACATACTGCTGCTGAAGTTTAAATATCCTGTTGAGTTTGAACCACCAGCGGTTCCGATTTTCCATTCACAGGCTACATTGGATGGTGAATCTAGTGAAAGTGAATTAGAATAGAGTAAGTCTTCCAAACAATGGCTAAATTGGAAATGTGGCACAGGCTAAATTGTGCCAATCCTGTTCGTGAAGACATCATCCATCTGTCTGTATTACGGGGCCAAAGCTCAAACAGGCCCATAGGTCCACTGCAATAAATGATTGAAATAATTGTAAAAATGTCATCCTATCATAAATTCCTCTCATTTGGATTCTGTGGAGGCTTTATTTGATTCAACTGATTTCACCCCATCTATGCTTGGTACACTGTAGGCTGGATGTAAGCATACGAGAATATGGAGATGCTTTGGATTTCCTCAACTGTGACCAATAAGATGGAAAGTAATTACTCTTTTCTCTCCTCTCCCTCTCCCTCAGAAACTAATCAACATCTCGTCGGAAGTAATGAATATTCATATCATTCCCACCCAAACCAAGTACTTCCAAACCACATATACAAAGAAGGTATTATTTTTTTTCATTACTGATTGCTGACGTGAATGTAAGATTACGATTCCACTTGTGCGTAGTGCAGTGTTGTTCCTGTTGACTCGACCTCGCTCTCCCATCTGTTTTCTCTCTAGTGTCGACTCATCCCGGGCCTCGCCCACACAGTGAAGGTCCAGTTCTGTCCCGACGAATGGCGTTACTTCTACGACTGCATTCGGGTTCACTGCAAGGTTGGGATCCAGCAGAGTTTTTATTCCGGTTTGCCGTGCTGCTGTTTGGCTGGAAGTCAGCGGCTGTGTGCAAGCTTTGCATGTTAATACTGTTTGTTTTAGATCTACGTTTTAGGTATTTAGAGGAAGCTCTTATTCAGAGTGACTTACAATAAGTGCAACTGTAGAATAAGCAGCAGCCAGTATATAACGGGTGGTTGGGCCCAAACAACAGCACCAAATATATATTTTAAAAGAAATATAGGTCATTGGTCTAAGACTTTGCATTGAAGCCCAGGCTTTGTGTTTGAAGCTAATCATTATATTGCCCAGCTAACAATCAGACAGCCACAGGGAACTGTTCATAGGAGCTTTAACTTATCGTATTTGATGATGTATCCCCATGTTTACACGGAAACCTCTCTTATCTCTGTCTCTGCGCCTCTCTTTTACTCTGCATTTCTTCTCTCGCTCTTTTTCTGTCTCTTTTGCTCATTCACCCCCCCTTCTCAGGGAGAGGAGAACCTGTTAGTTCCAGTTCATGCTTACCCCATCATCGATGACCTGCACATCCCTTCTCATATCGACCTACCGGCCGTACCACTGGGACAGAGGTTTGTGTGTGTGTGTGTGTGTGTGTGTGTTGAGAACCACGATGGGCGCTTCCTGTTTTTCTGACCACATATCTGATTGAGAGCTCGCCTTGTCTCTCTCTGTATCCATCCATATGTCCAACCAAGCATATATCCATCCATCTATCCATATCAAATCCTAAAACAAATAATCTCATCTTTGATTTTGTTCTGTCTTCCCAGTGTCAGCCATGCCATTCCCCTGAGCTGCAGATGTCCCATTGACTTTGAGTTTCAGGTGTACGTTATCCAGCCCCATAAGGCCTTCTCCGTCCAACCCCTCGCAGGTAGGAGCTACTCCAAGAAATCACTTTTACACAACATCAAAAACGGTTCATTTATAAATTAAGAATTTGACTTGGCTTCTGTATTGCATTGCGTATGGTTGACAATACAAACCATTTCCCCCTATACTGTGATGAGCCTGAAAAAGAAAACCAACGCACTAAAATTCTAAATGTCACGGTCTGCCTTTGAGGTGAAATGGATAAATAAAGTTGGCTTTTCCGCTGATATTACTCAGCCAGCCTACCAGATTTAGCCCATAACCCATCAGATGAGCAGGTAAGCTGTGTTTCCTCAGAACTTTAGAACGGCATCTGTTGTGTATGAAATAAGTCACGTAGAGCTGGAAAGATGCCTCGAGTTTCCACAGCGTTCTCCAGACTGACACTAAGCAGTATCCATCGTCTGGGAAGTGTCATAACACATGCCAGAACCGGCACTTGGGATGCCATCGTCGACAGCTGCGATGTTAAACTCGACACAACCCTGGAATGGAAATGAGAACGACACTTGAGTTTCTCATTTTAAAAACGTGTTTCACTATGCTTTTTCAGTTTTTCCACTCCACAAACGCAACAAACACTGGCCACTATACAAGATATGCAGGCCACAATATAAAAGCATTCAGTCCCACAGCAAACAACAGTTGTACCGCAACAGACATTTCTAAGAGAAAGACATTATAACAATCCTTTCTTAGCCCAGCAGATGTCAGGTATTCGGACATTCAGTCATTTGAAAGGACATACAGTAAAGGCCTTAATGGAGACTTAGCATAGACTCACGAGTATGTAACTAGTGTTTTACTTAATATGGTTGCACCACAGGTAGTTGGGCATATCGTAGCTAGTTTGGATTTGAAGTCATTACAACAAGAGTATTCAATTCACAATCAAGGAGATAGATCTATCATCACTGTTACTACAATCTTTGGCTGTATAGCAGACACACACACACACACATACACATACACACTCACACACTGACACATTGCTATTCATTTATTTGTGATGTTCCAGGGGTGATACCAGCCAATGGTAAGGTGGAGATCACGGTGACCTTCAGTCCTTTCCAGTACGAGACGTCTCAGGTCACCATCCAGCTGGTCGTCTCTCAGTTCAACACCAAACCCTACCTCTGTACCATCACTGGGAGCTCCGCCCCTCGCCTTGCCATCAGGTAACTCAGCTACAATGGAGTTTGATAGCAGAAAAAAAATCCAGTTATCTAAAACATCAATAGTAAACGTCAGGTTTTGGAGTCAGTCCCTCAGAATCAAAGAGCAAGGGCTTCTTTCTAGACTCACCATTTTGCACCAATGTTCAACATTCATACAGGGAGAAATCCATCGTAGAAGAGACAGAGATACCAGTTTCTCCACCATCAGAAGTCTCAATAGTCCAGAATGCAATGCAACCACAAGACAGGTTGCATTTTGAGTAAGGGCCGCAACTCTCACTTATTCTAGAATGGAAAAACTGCTGTCTGGGGGGCCCGTTCTCTGGGGGTTGTCGAAAGGCATTCTGGGAAACATAGGAAATCACTAACTGAAGTAGATGAGTCAGGTTGAAGGAAAGTGGGTACACCAAAAAAGTAAATTACAACATTTCATCACAAAATAACATCATTGATGATATATAACTGCTCTTCCTGAGCAACAAAGAAATCCTTCAGAATAATAATAGCATATTAAGTGGAACCTTTCCCACTGTTCGATAATGAAAACAGGCTCTCAGGTTGATACAGTTACTAACTAACTAACTAACTAACTAACTAACTAACTAACTAACTTACTAACGTACTAACTAACTAACTAACTAACTAACTAACTAACTAACTAACTAACTAACTAACTAACTAGATTGTTCATTCAGGGGTGAAAACATGCACCCGCTGTAGTGAAAATGGCCCTGTGCTGATTAGAAGTTCGCTCTTGTTTTTCAGCCAGTATAAAACCTAATGTTTAATTCTGTTCCCATGAGAAAGCGGATGCTATCCATCACACAGCAGCGGCTCCATCCACTGCACTGTCTTGGCGTTATCTCGGCCAGAAGTTAATAATTCATGAAACTAGCTGGTGCAGTGATATCAAGATGGATATGCTTTCCAATAGATGTTTAGCATATAAAACATTCTCTCCCTGTTTGTTGTTCCCTCCGGTGGAGCCAAATAAAAAGAGGAGATATGTGTTTTTCCAGCTTGAACCAATGCCTGACACTGGGATGTTACTTAACTGACATAGATATAGGCTATTTTTTAATACAAACAGATGTTAATCTTAATATCTGAATGACTTGGCTTCTGTATTGCATTGCCCATAGTTTCCAACCTTCATTGACTGATTGTGTGAATGTAAGAGGGCTAAACCTTTATTATTTTAAAGGTATACCATGGCACTCGAAATGTCTTTTACTCTTACTTCTTTGCCAAACACTGCAAGCTAACAAGATAGTTTGTGTTTATCAGTACTCATTGGTTTGAATGAGTTTGCTAGCAATACTAGCATGCTGGTTTTCTTTTTTGTTATTTGAGATGCCAGTACAGAAATATTTTCCCAATACTGTGATGAGCCTGATAAAGAAAGGTAAAATCTGAAATGTATTCTTCAAAGGCTTGAGTCTTAATATCTGAATAAAGTGGCATATAGGCCTATAGTGCTTAGCCCCCCTGCCACCTGCCACCCCCCACCTCCCCAATTATCCATATATCATGATATAAATATCCAATTAAGAGCCATTCTTGCATCTAGAACTGATCCTGGAATGGGCCCAGGACTGAACCTGGATCTCAGAACCAAAATTACCCACACCCAAACAATTTGACAGGAAACACTGGAGGGGACTGCTATAGAGTTCACTGTCATGCTGATTTTTGACACGCATTGTTTTTGTTCCATTTGATATCTGTAATATTTACTGCACAACTTCAGTGCAACCTGCTGTTCTTTTGGCACAGAAATCAGTTGCAATCAAATTAGCATTATATAGTGATCGATGTACGTACTATCTATTTTGGAGGTTATCAATGGGTGCAATTTCCTTCATAATTAAAATGAATGCAGGTTTTACTCTGACGTGTTTCTTTTTTTGCATCATAGTCAGCTGGAAAGAGAGCGCGGTCATGGGGAAGTGGCGGCTGCAGAGTACAGAGGGCCTTCACCCGCCTCACAAGTGCCTCCCCTGAATAAAACCAAGCACAGGTCAACCAAGAAGGCTGACAAATCTAAGGTACTGAATGTGGCTATCCTTAGTTCAGGAAATAATACAATACTCAGTGTTTTTGTATTAAATGCAATTCAAATTGAATCTGTTTGAATTTTACATATAGAGCCATTTGTATTTACCCAATTTTCTTCCATGCAGAACCTATTCAGCATACTATATATCAGACATGAGAAATTTTTTTGATAAAAAAGTTATTTTTTCATTTACTTGACTCTCAAATTGTCACATGGGCGGGATTACTGTGTCAGTCATGCCTGCACAGATAATTATGTTTCACAAAGTATCTAAAATCCTAAATTGAAAAGCAGTAAAATAGTGGTTAATGGGTGCTCAGTGGAGGGGTTGCTGAATTCACAATCATGCTGAATATAGTAATTAGAGGCTCTCTCCCTCCATCATCAAAAAGGTAAATGTCTTTATTTAAGTGGCACGTAGGATGTGCTCATTAGTCTGTCACCTAAATTAAGTCATTTTCACTTTTTATAAAGGAAGAAGAGTGCCTAATTTTCTTTCAACATGATTTTTTATTCAATGCAGCCTTTTGGCTTTTTTTCTTTTCTTTTCATAAACCTGATTTAATTTGGGAGCAGTTTTAGTTTTGGTTCCACATCGGTCCCAGTTATAGAACTTTATCATAATAAAACCATGAATTGTAGACATCACAACTATACTTTCACATTTTCTCTAGTAATGCTGGTAATTTTCTTGCGGTGGTGGTGCACCACTGCTGAATGAACACAGAATAAGCACTGGATGTGTGTTTTATCCTCTGTTTTAAAATGTTCGGTTCCCTAACTGTGTACTCTAGACAGTGAGAGATCAGGCTGCTGGAGCGAAGCCTGGTCTGAAGCCTCTGGTGGATGTCTCCACCCCTGCGGGGGTGGCCAAGATGCTGATCAAAGACATTGATAAACTCAGCTCTAAAGACCTGAGGGAAGGTAGATGCAACCCTTTGATTTCACTCGATGACCTGCATATCTGACCCACGTCACATGCCATCACATCACTCGTTGTAGTGTCACATATATGAACTGTGCTGTGTGAACTCCTGTATAGCTGTACTGTATGAATAATCTGATTATTGTAATCTCCTTGATAACACCCATATAGCCAGAAGGAGCACTTCCATGAGAACAATTAGAAAAGATGCAGCTATTATATATATGTATGGTTCCAATGCATAGATATACTGTATATGTCACATTATTCATTTTGCATTACTAACATAACACCATTGTCCAGTGTTAAACCTCTTATTTCCATGTTTTCACTTCAGTTGAAGGATTACATGGTTCCTCTATGGGTTGAGAAAATGTACCGACCTCTTGGGTTTATGAAACCCTTTCAAAACCCATTGGATAAACTCAAGAATGCATTGTCATCAAAAACAAAGTTGTTTCTCTTAGTTCCAGAAAAGTTGACATTTTGGAGATACAGGTTTTTCACCCAACATCGACAATCAAACAGTGTGTCCAGTACTGTGACGTCTTTTTCCTTTCTGTTGATGCAGTTTGAGTTTCTGTAGGTGGCGCTCTTTTCTTTGTCTGTTCAGTCATGGTGGCTATCACTGCTCATGCTAACTACCCAGTTCTTCTATTTATTCTAAACCAAACGCTGTTGCTGCTGTCAGAAATGTAAAACGCATCACTTCCTGTTCCTCCCTAACCAACCCCCCGATCTGTAACCCTGTATTTATTTGCCTCATATCTATTATTTCGCTGTTACCCCCTTTATTTTAGCCATGTCCTGTGGCAGTATGGTGGGTCTGCAGAACAGACAGATGAAGGAGGCCTTCTTTATGAAAAAGGTTCAACAGGATGTCAAGGAAGAGAGAGCCAACCACCTCAGATGGTAGGTTATACTGACATTTCACGCTATGAATGGCATGACGTTTTCAGTTTTCCTGAATGTGTTCTTTAGATTGCCCTCATTCATAAGATCTCCACCCATTTCTGTTCCATCCAAATCATTTCCATTCATCCCTTTGAATTGTGTCCGTTGTTGGATTTTTAGGCAAGTTCACCTGGGTAAGGACCCCATGCCAGAGCAAACCAAGAGGCAGATATTGGAGGAGAGAGAGATGGCTCTGCATGAATATATGGTAAGATTTGTCACTCCAATTGCTTGTATTTATAAATCGCTGCACACAACTGTGTAACGGAGTGGCACTTAATCTAAATCAAAATTCAGATGGAGGTTTGACTGGACTGAAAGTTTAGTTGAATGGATTGAATGAATAAATGGTGTTGTATGAATAATTGACCACGTTTTAACAAATGTTGGGAAAAAACGTGTGTGTGTGTGTGTGTGTGTGTGTGTGTGTGTGTGTGTGTGTGTGCATATAACCTTCCCTCTCCTTGAAACTATTCCCCTATGGTGTTGGTGTAAATCAGAATGTGTTCTTAATCAATTTACCTGGTTAAAGGGT
>OMLI01090972.1:0-14141 GCA_900302605.1 Rondeletia loricata | reverse complement strand
ATTCAACGCTCCAGAGAGCTAAGAACCAGGGGCTGCATGGAAGCACAGCAATCCAAGAACTGCGCTCAGATTCTGGAGAGACCACCATGACTGGGGGAGGGAGGGAGGGACTGATGGAGGAGGACTGAAGGAGTGGGTGGGAATAAGGAGGGTGGTAGCAGTAAGAGGAGGAGGAGGTGAAAAGCAGGGAGGAAGAAGGGTGATAAAGAAAAGAAAGTGATAAAAAGTGGAAGGAAAGAAGGCAGGAAAGAAAGAAAAAATATAGAACCAGAGATTGAAAGAGAAGAAGAGAGGAGGAATTACACAAAACTTACAGAAAAAGAAAGGGAATGGAGAGGGGGCAAGAAAAGAAACAGTAAAGAGGTGGGAACGAAAAAGGAGAGATCTGCTGTGGCAGCACTTTTTTGATCTCTCTCAGCGTCTGTGGTCATGCAGCTAATGGGAAACATTTCTGCCACAGTGGAGAGACAGAGGCATGTACAGGAACGAGATGGAAAGACAGCGGAGGCAACGAAGGAGAATGGGGGGTGAGGGGGATCTGCTTGATGAAAGGGCAATGGAAAAAGGATGTATGTGCCAGCTTAACGCACACAACCTGTGCCTGATTCTGGGACTGTATACCACTACCCAATCCGGTCTGTGTGTATGTATGTCTGCTTGTATGAGTGTGTGTTGCTCACTTGTCCTGGGATTCTATGTAGACATATAGATGAGGTTCAAAACACTTGGACACAATGCCGTGGAAAGGGTTGTCCGAAGCTTTGGGCTTTCTGGGCTGAGAGAGTGGAGGAAAAATGGGAATTAGTGAAATAACGGGTATTAGCTGGAACTTCCAATTAGTATGTCAATGTTTTGTCTCTTATTCAGTGACTAAAGGTTAACACCAAAACACAGAACACAGAAAAGGTCATATGGTACATTCAAGATTAGGAGACATCTAGGTGATGTAAAATTCGATACCAAGTGCCATTTTAAGAGAAGCACTTGCCTTTAATTTTGAGAAAGATAGCCTCGTGTCACGTGAGAGGAAGCAATATCTGATGGCTGCTTTATGCTCCAGAGGTCAAAAGGTCAGATGAGGTCAAACAAGGTCTACTTACCCTGTCCAGATCCTCCTCCTTCTCAGTGCCCACATCCTCACCTGGCTCATCCTCCAGGAAGGGGTTGGTGGAGTCTAGAGGGCTCTCCGGCTTCTTATGCTGTACAACACCACACACAGATACAATGTTTTCTTCTGCTCAACTGGTAGAGCATGGCAGAGGCAGCTAAGGTTTGGAGTTCAATTGCCACTAGGGTGATCCATGCCAACAATCTTGACTTGATCAACATGTCTGTCAAATGACTTGGCACTATTTATGTAAGTATGACAGACCGTACTCAATAAAAAGTATTTGTTTTATCACTTTCTTCGTTCATGTAGACCATTTCGTGGGAGGCTTTGATGGACCTGTACTTCCAATTACGGGATTCCAATCAACCAAATCCCTGATTGAATTATGGAACCTAAGAGTCAGGGGTGTAAACTGAAAGGAAGACAAGTGGGCCTCTGTCTAGCCTAGATATTATTAATACTGAACAAGCTTGGCCTGATAATGCCCCAGCAAAACTCATCGTGCCTGTCCTGGTTAACATCCACACGACAACATGACGTGGACAGAAAGGCTTCCTCAGTCTGTGACACCAACAGTACTGTGTACCTGCCATGTCAAATACTGTGATACTTGGATCACCTTTGATTGTGCAAGTAGGGTGTGAGGCTTGTCAGTGAGGGGGGGCAGTGGAATTACAATATCTGATCAAATTTTCCATCATTAAATTTTTTTAGCTTGAGTAATCTGAAGCAATTTTGAGTATGTGAACCTTGATGCCTCATTATGGAGTCAATATACATGCATTGTTATGTATGTATGTATGCGTGTGCTTTTCTCACTCCAGGTACGTCGGTCAAGGTACATCCTGTGAAGCGCTTGGCCAGCAGACCCTCGAAGTTCGTGGTCCTCTGAATAGCAAACAGAAGCAGCTTCACCTCAATCTCCTTAGCCCGTGTTCGCATCACTTTGGCTAGCTCCACCCTTAGGAACACACACACACATGGATATAGGGGTAGCAGTTTGAGAGTGGATTATCTGTATCTACAATTTCTACTCTTCTGCATCCCAAAATGCCTCCATAGTCCTTGTTAATACATTGGTCATAGTTTAACATCTGTCCAGCTAACAAAAATACTCTGGCAGGCTTTCCTACTATGACAGATTTTTGTCCGGTGTGCTGTGGGAGCAACACAAACACAGAGCCCTCTCCTAGGTCACTGCTCATGTAGGCCAACTACGTCAACTGAACTGAAAGTTGCAACAGATTACTAAACACTCTCATGCCAGGGATGCCATGCCAGTGTGGTTCACTTCCAAATTCAGAAAATTTCCATAACCCATTTCTGCCTGTTGTATGTGTGTGTGTGTGTACCTGGTGATGTGGCAGAACTCCACAGCAATGCGCTCCGTCATGCACCACTCTTCGGGAAACATGCGTCCGTATTTCTCCTCATAGTCTACCAGCTGCCGCTTGATCCAGGCATAGCGGCGGTCGATCTTATCCAGCCATGCAACCTGAACAACAGGGCAGGGTAACGGGAAGTGAAGCTTAGAGCTCACGCGAGATACAATAGAGCGCAACAGAGATACAATGCTTATCAATCATCAACAATCATCGCTGATGGTGTAGTGATTGGCAGGCCTATATCACCGGCCTAAGGCCAAGAGCAGTCTGCAACATCCTGTGTGCTCACAAATGGCTAAGCCCTTGTAGCTCATAAAGGCCTTTCAGTAACAACAGCCAGTACAGAGTGTGCTAGCTATGGATTTATTTTTGTCCCATTTCCCAAAAGGGCTTTGCTCCATGGCTCTATCCTCAAAGGCTGTGAAGATATACTGGTGACTGTACACATGGAAATACAAACAGCTACAACTTGCACAACATGTTTTAATACGCAGGATATAACAAGTTCTGTTTTTGCATGCTGAACTCAACCTTTGTGTCTTGGTAGCCTGGAAGACCTGACGAAACCTGAATACAAAGCCTGAGGAAAACTATCATTTTTAATTAGTACCCAAATACCAGCCTTTTCAATTTGTTGATAGGATAAAAATTTTGTGACTACAGGTGAAGGTTTTGACTCATTCACCTTTCCCTGTATGTACTTCCAAAAAAGGAACCCCAGCTATATTAATTCATCTTCTTCATTACAGATCTAGACAATGAACTCAAATTTGCAGCCATTTCTCTTACAATCCCTACTCACATCCTGGTTTTCCTGGAACAGCACCAGGTACTCTGACAGGTGCTGCCTGATGAACTTTTTGATGATCTCCTGTTTGATGCGTGGGTCCAGCACATTGGCCACCAGACAGGCATCTCTCAGCACATTACTGGGACCACCCGCTCTCTGTGGGAAGAGGTTGCGGCATACAACAGGTTAATATATTGTAGAGGAGAGGGTGTAGGAAAATCTTTTATATGAAATGAATGGAATTTGTTTGTCCAAAAAAACTGATAACCTGAACAAACCTGAAAAAACAGATTCCTGTATGACATATTTACCTTGGAGCCCTGAGCGGGGAAGGCTTCTTCAAAATCGGCCAGGATCTGAGTCCCCAACTCGCTCTGTGCCGCCTTCACTCTGGACAGGAGACAAAGACCAATGACACTGGGTTCTTTCTTGTTTTCTCAGTCATCCAAACACCATATTGGAGTTATGGGGTTTTCATGTGGCAGCAACAAATATACGATTGCCCCTTCCCCTCATATCCAGGGCTTGAAATCAACTTTTTGGCTCACTAGCCAATGTGGCTAACGGATTTCAGAGTTACCAGCCACAGCAGAATTTTAATTTTCTTTAAATACGGTCAAAGGATTAGCGTCACAGTGCATTTTATTTGTTTCAATGTATTACCAGTACTCCACTCAACAATTTTTGTTTTTCTTTCACCCCTTCCTCATCGTCATTGACGTCAGTCATTTTTGTCTTCTTCCTCTTCTTAAATGCTACCGTTTCAGTTTCCTGTAACCTTTCTGTGCCACATTCTAGCTTATTTTCTTTATGCAAACATTAGTTATAATTTTTTATCTAGCTTTGTCTTCACTTCATTCAACTCAATGACAACAGCTTGCATGCTGGCAAGTGATGTCGAAGCGTGAACATCCTCAGTACTGTAGAAGCTTTGGAAAATATATTTTTCATACAGAAGCTAGATCAGAAACCCTCACCACCCAAAGTGGCTGGTAGAATTGACAGTTACCCGCCACAGCCAATTTTTTACAGCATTTGGTCAGTGTTAATTTCAATCCCATTTCATATCAGTGAAAGAGTACATGAGTTTGTATTTATGTCTGTGTGCATGCGTCTGTTTTCATGAATGTGAGTAAAGGTAGCACAAAGACACGTGACAGAGAATCCTTTATATAATGAGGTCTAATTTAGAGTCTCTGTGTCTGCCCAGTCCCAGGAGAGCCTGTGTGGGCTGAAGGCGTCCAGGACAGGGTTAACGCAGGCCACCGCCTGAAGTGATGAAAATCCTCCAGAATAAACAGGAGAGGGTGGAGAGATAGCATTGGATAGCATGGATGCCAAATGCCTGGCAGTGTTCATTGCCTGTATTTGTTCTTCTCCCTCTAATGAGGTTCTTCTGATCCTTCATACTCTCTTTATGTCCGTTGTTACCTCAGATTGTCGGTCTCTCTGTGCATCTGTCTCTGTCTGCCTCTGCTATCTTTGGTATTCTGCTGGCTGATGTGTCAGCCTTCCCATGTTTCTCACTGAGTAGCCTTGATACTTTCTATTAACTGCTTGCGTCCAGCTGTCTGCCCTGCCTTCATATCTTTCCCTTCCCATCCTCCCCTATCATCTGTTTCTCCAGCGGAGTCACTTCTTCCATGCAGCTGTTGTTTGGTATGAACACTGTCTGCCATACCTCAGTCAAAACAGAACAGAACTGTATCCTCACTTGTTTTAGGGGGTCAGCACCGCTTTGAACCTGAACATGAAGTTGGCCAATGTGTCCTCGGTTGATTCTGGTGTTATTGGGAAAATATGAATAAAAAGGGAAATTGAATCAGTTAGAGTGGGAAAGCCCAGTGCAACAATGCACTTTGTTCTCTGTGATGCTCTGTGTGTATGTGTGTGTGTGTAAAAGATGACAGGATTTGTATGAGACTCTCCAATGCAAACAGAAATGTTCTTAACCTTCACTTAGGACACATTAGCACATTTACTGGTGATCAAAAGGTGTTGTGTTAAATAGATGGACACAGTTGCAAGCACGAACAAGTACCTCAAGTGCATACTCCAATAGATACCTGTACATACTCTCTAAGAAAGGAAGCACAGACATGGAGATACACACAAACACACCCTAAGAAAAGTAGAGCCCTAAGCCGTCTCAATGGAAAAATGCAGGCATAATAGGACCCTATTCAGTGTGTTTCCTTCCTATGTGTTTCTCTGTGTGTGTGTGTGTGTGTGTGTGTGTGTGTATAAACAGGATGTAATGCGCAAAATACCTCCAGCCTTGCCTGCCCTATAATAAGTCTAAGAGTACACCAATAAATAATGTAACCACTTTTCAGCAGTTCAGTTGACAGGTTGTAGAATATTTCCTCTGTGAGGAGTGATGCAGCTCTTAAAGGAATACACCAACCTTTTGGGAAATATACCTTTTGTCCGACTTACCCAGACTTAGACGAGATGTTCGATATCATTTTCATCTCTGTGCATTCACTGGCTCGGTTTCCATGTTAGCATAATGTGTTAGCTTTGCATAAAGACTTGAAGCCTATAAGAGTCAGTAGCCTACCTCCGTCAAAGTGAAGAAATACACCTTACAGCAACTCAGAAGCTGTCTTATTTACACGAGGTATCGTGTATTTGAAATACACGTGCGGGGAATTTTTTTTTTAAAACGAGAGACGTTGTTTTCGGAGAAGTTTGGAACTATAACCGCTGAACACACATGTATCCTTCCATCTTCCGCTGGTTGAGCGCAGTGATCCGCGCACCTTCTGAAGGTAGAGCTAGAGGCTAGATCCGGCACAAAGTAGTTCCAATCGTCTAACTTCTCAGAAAACGTCTCTCGTTTTTTCCCGCACGTGTATTTCAAATACACATGATACCTTGTGTAAATAAGACAGCTTCGGAGTTGCTGTAAGGTGTATTTCTTCACTTTGACGGAGGTAGGCTACCGACTCTTATAGGCTTCAAGTCTTTATGCTAAACTAACATGTTATGCTAACATGGAAACCAAGCCAGTGAACGCACAGAGATGAAAATGATATTGAACATCTCGTCTAAGTCTGGGTAAGTCGGACAAAAGGTATATTTCCCAAAATGTTGGTGTATTCCTTTAACTGGCCACTGGAAAGGAGCTATTGTTACATCACCGCTGCCCACCAAACAGCCCAGGTGACCTTGAGCAAGGCACTAAACCCCTAACTGCTCCAGGGACTCTGCACTGCAGCTTACCCTGCACTGCACAGAAAATGTATATCTAAGGATCTATGAGGGACATCAGGAAATAAAATACCTAATGTAAAAGACCGAATGAAGCTCTGCTCTACATTTGACCCATTGAGCTAAATTTAGCTTATCTGCATGACTGCAGCGCCGGCTGTGTTGTGTAAGCACATGTGCACAAGCTCAAGATTTTCAGTGCACTGTGTGTGTGTGTGTGTGTGTGTGTGTGTGTTAGTTACCTCTCAGAAAGCTGTCTGATCTGGGGTATGCCCATGTACTTGTGGAAATGTTCAAGCACATTGACCACTCCCTGCAGCAGGTTGGCCACCTCGCCGTACTGCCTCTTTCTGGTCATGGCTCTGGAACACACGCAACACACATTTGAATCGTTTTATTTATTTCCATATCCACTATTAAAAAAGAGCTCAGACACAGTCAGAGTCACCCACCTCTGTTACCATGTGTGTCCCCACTGGTCTAATACTGATTCCCGCCAGAGCTTTCTCTCCCGTTTCTCCCTACTCTGTCTCCCTCACAAGTTTACCACTGTCTAAATAAATAAAAAAATAACACTAAAGGTGAGTGGACTGCCAAGTTTCCTTTATAAGAATAAAAAATGGATATGGATAGTACAGATTTAAATGATTGAGCAACTTGCTGGGACTGCATAGCATGTCAGTTTTTGTTTTCATCCCTTTGCGCAACAAGGTTACGGTGACTGAGAACATACTGTGCAGAGGAATTCTTTGCTGGTTTTGATTTTAAATCAGAACGCTGCATCAATAAAGAAGCTTTTACCCCCAGGCAGCATATTTTGTCGACAGTACTCATAACAGTCTGTAATGCAATAAAACAACTGCTGACTTGTGGGTTACATTACGGTTTGATGGAGGACCTGCCTTGTATTGGCAACAACTAATGCTTTGTCTGTATCCTAGAATCATAGGTGAATCAAACACTTATCTCTGAACTATATGGGGGTTTGAACACATTTAAAATACTTTCTTCTATTTTGTTCAAAGTCAGCTTTGGCGGGGAAAGTGTTCTTTTGTGTGATATGTGAGTGTACCCACTCTAAGGAGTCCACGCCCCCTGCCAGCATGTGCAGGTGGTTGAGGGTGGTGATGGATGTAGTGAGGTGGCGCTTGGCATGGTCCAGCTGCTTTATGTCTCTCGTAATCTCCTTGACCTGTCCAAGAAGAGGAACAAGACAGGCAGATTGAGTGAATGAATGAGATGGCGGAGATGAAGGGAGATGAGAGAATGTATGGAGAAGGTGAGCGGAGAAAGATGGAGATAGAAAGGGGCATGGAGGAGAGGAGGGGGTAGAGAGAGAACAAGAGTTAAATGGATGGATGGAGCAACATGAGGTAGAGGCAGAGAAAGAGATAGAGAAAGGCAGAGAAAGAGATAGAGAAAGATGAAAAGTGAGAGGAGGAAAAGGACACAATGACACACCCTTTGGTTTGAGAAATAATTGCTTAAACATGCCTCTTGAGGGAGGGAACTGCTTGCTACTGTTCCCCTCATTCTCTTTACCCACCCAGCCCACTGGCCTTCCTGTGAACCTCCCTGACTGACACACACACACGGCTGCTGGGAACAAACACATATGGAAGGTGCATTACCTCTACTTAAAATACAATTTTCCCCACTGTCTTCTATAGCAACAAAAAGGATATGTGGATTGTATTTACCTTGTGCTAGGGTCAAATCCCTGGTATGCTTCAGACTTGCCAGCTTTGTGTGTGTGTGTGTGTGTGTGTGTGTGTGTGTGTGTGCGTGCGTGTGTGTGTGTGTGTGAGTGTGCACGCATACCATTTGTTCAGACTTCTCGGCCTTGTCCTTGATGTCTTTGATTTTGCCAAAGAGCTGCTGGATGGCTATCTGGGCCTCCTCCAATGCCTGTCCAAAACAAACAGAGCAATAAGGAGAGATAAAGTGAAAGAGAGAGAATATGAATCAGAAACACGGAGAGAGGACACTTTTTCGAAGTACTGTATAAGAACCACTAAGAATTTGTGTGTGACCTGTGTTTCTGAAATAGGCAACACTACATACAGTATCAGAGGTCTGAGCAGGCCTAAAAATGTGGGCCTGACCAAAAAAGGCCCAGGAGTGCCAAGACCCAAGCCCAGCTCAACCCAGCCGTAACCATCACAGAAATATTGTAGGATTAGCCTGAGAACAACACCAGAAACAGAAACAGCAGCACTGATACGTAGGCTATGAGCTCATGTTGTATAATTTAATTCTGACAACTGTCTGATTCCATGACATTATCTAATTACTGTTATTGGAACACCCTGTGCAAGTGTCACTGTTCACTGCATATGCTTTGATGTGCCTTCCCTATTGAGAAATCTACTCAAATACAGCAACTAGAGTTGTAGTTACCGTACTTTACACCTCTCCATGTTATTTATGAGTGCAGAAAGGCAACGAGAGAGAAAGAGAGGAAGGGAAGCGATGGAGGAGGAATGGAAAACCAAACAGAATGCTGCGATCAAACCCCCAAAAGGAACGCAGCGATGAGAAACTTCTCCCAGTTTACTCTCGCGTTCTGTTCAGAGCGAGTTTTCATCGTTGGCTTGGGTCCATGTGAAAAATGATCCTGCTGATGCCCATTCACAACTCCAGAATGGGAGACATGTCAAATTCAAACTATTTGGCTGCCTAATTGACAAGCTAGCTAGATATCTGATATTGGCAGGTCTTAAGCTGACAAATGGGCCATAAGGTTAAGCTCTACATAAAGGCTGTCACTATAATGGCTAAAGGAGATCATTAGCCGTTTTAACAACCTATAAAGCCAGGCCAGATTAAATAACATTAGACAATTTCATTATCAGATAGTTGAAGTGCTATTCTAATATTTCCCTATCATCTGACATAGCAGCTGTTCTTTGATGATCCTGAACAGAGCTTATGCTCTGCCATCCAATGCCAAGGTAATTGGCTTCACTTGGCCCAATGCTGTGGCGGCAGTGCAGACACAAGATTGGCTCTCGACAGACACAGACACAGACACAGACACACAGACACACACACACAGACACAGACACAGACACAGACACAGACACACACACACACACACACAGAGAATGCTAACAGCCGGCACCAGCTGCGCAAGGAATTTACCACTTTTACAAGCACCTCTGAGACACACAAGTAGACACCGGGTGAACAAACACAAAAATCGTGTGCACGTGCATACACACTCACACAAACATAAATACAGCTTGCATTGACAGCAGAGGATTCCTATTCCTTCCCAAGGGGCATCAAAGAGCTATGCTTGGTGAAAGTGTCGTGGAGCCATAGTCAAGGTCAAGGGGAGACCATATGACAGCAAACACACTTTTGGCCTATTTCTCCTAAATGATTTTCATACTGCACATTCTTAAGCTGAGCTAAAAGCACATTTTCATAGTGTACTTCTAGATTTTGGGCAGTGGACAGACAGGGAGGAGGACAGAGGACAGGGCTAGTTACTGTAAGTAGCTATTCAGCAAGGTGAAATTGGTGAAAAGACATAACTGAACAGCCTTCATTCAACCTAACACGGGTAACACATGCTTGACCAAAAGTCAATTATTGCTCACATACATCCCTCCGTCCTTTTTTCCTTCATGCAATCACTTGGTTATTGGGTGATTGGATAAATGAAAGCAGGTTATGTGAGTACTCTTTGATCTGAGAGTCGTTAGGAGGAAGGGAGTGCCACTGAATCTTTAAAGAGGCGCCCTGGAGGCGATCTCATGCACACAAAGTGCATGCAGCACAGCCGGAACCTCCAAGGTTGCAATTGTCGCTCACACAGGCTCAGCTGAGTCAATCTGGCTTTCTTCCTAGTGCTCATTTCCTGCATTTAGCCTTGAGGAGAGCAGAGAGAGCCCACTGCCCAGCAGGCGTCTCCATGCCTGAGATGTTATCTGTTCTCACGCGAACATACACACACAAGTGTCGCCCCAACAGAAATAGGACACGTTCCACAGCACATATAGACTCTATTAGGGAGGTTTGGAAAGAGGAGTGGGGAGCTTCCTTTGAAAGGCAGAATGGGCATGGGATGCCCTCATAATCGTAACCCCTCCTTCTCTCTACAGCGCTCATAGACCATGGTGTAGCTCTCTAAAGTCCAGGGCTTATTTAATGGTATGTTTAAGGATGTTTGAGTTTAGGGCCAAACAATAAATCAGATCAAACTATCAGGATTATTTTAAAACTTGGAAGCTTGCCCTGGTACAACGTTGCATGTAAAAATCAATAGAATATGTCACGGTGTGTTTTTCTAAAGGCAGACAATTTCTTAGAGAGAAAATAACCTCCAAGTAAATGGTGGGTACTGAATCACTCCCAGTGTCCAAAATCTGTTCTGTACATAGACAATCCTGACAGAAAGTACCATCCAAAGTAGCAGTACTGTCTTATGCAGTATGTAAAAAAAAGCAACATGCTACTTGCTAATTTCCTCCTACTGCATTCAAGCTATACTGAAGCCCAAATGCTGGTGTCACATTTTAGTTTTCCTTGATTGGTTAATTCATATTCAATGCTGGAAAACAATACAATATCTTGGCACAGTCAATGTTAGCTGATTCTAAAAATTTCAGCTTCACTATACTGAAAAAGCATAATGATCAACTGGTACTACACATAATTCACACACACACTGCAGAATCTGCAGAATTTGGCCCTGATTTAAAAAAAAGACAAAATCCAAACACAGAAAGCAGAAAAAGTGATAAACACTGATTGAAAAACAAAAGAGAATTAGAAGGAAACTGCAAGAAAGAGACAGAACAGAAGAGACCCCAAGAAAGAGCACTGAGACTAAAACGAGCTGTGAACAACCCTTCCTGAGTTAACATTAAATATTTACACTAGATTTACACCCCCCCCCATTCTCTAATATGTCCCTCTCAAAACCAAAACACAGTCGACATCCATCTGTACACCAAAAGGATACGCACATGTACAAAAACACACGTAAATAAATGCTGGCCATGTGAGGAGTAAGCACAGGTAGGTAGGGTGCGTATGTGTGAGCGTGAGAATGTGTGTGTGTGTGTGTGTGTTACTGCGCACAGCAGCTCACTGTGGCAATAAGCTTAACAGCAATCAAATTAACGGGAATGTGAATGGCTGGCATTAACTGATGACAAATGTTTGGTCTCGTTAACGAGCTTCTCCAACTCAGACTTCCATAAACGGAATCTAACCAAAAGGCCTTTACATCTTTAATTTGCATTTTTTTAAAACAGAAGAAAAGAAACATGATAGATTGTAAATAAATTATGGCAAAATAAAGTCTTCATTGGCACCATGATATTGAGCTCAGCTGACTGTAGAGCTGGCTGTGGAGCAGGTGTGTACCATGTCTGACATGGTGTCCACGTAGCCATGACAACGGGCTGGCCAGAGCAGAATACACTGGCAGCTGCTTGGTAGGAAACACAGTCAGCTGGCAGACCACAACCAGACACAGATATTTTGTTTGTCTGTGTGTGTGTGTGTGTGTGTGTGTGTGTGTGTGTGTGTGTGTGTGCACACGCATGCACATGTGTGTATTTGCCAACGCACTCAGATTGGCCAGGAGCCTCCCCAAATCAGCCCTCGTCTCCCAAGCAGTGTTTCCCCTATATTCATTCAGTGGAACCACCCATGCAAAAAATTTATGCACTCAAGGCATGTTCTGTCGTATGCATCATCTCACCTTATGGCTCACCCAACACAAATAAATATAAGGGATTTACAGTGCAATCTTTAACGACAACAGGTACTGAAACAGGCACTGGGTATGGGACATGGAGCAAACCCTGGTCCTACAACAGAACCTTAACCCCATTACTACTTGAAGAAACACTGCATGTTCAACTAATTCAATACATCACAGATACAAAATACAACAGCATGTTACCAGTAACACTACCCCCGCCCCGACACACACCAAATAGTTGCATTAGCCCCCCGGGGTCTGGCCATTAAGACAGCCACATCTCCACTCACCTAGCCGTGCAGTATATTACTGGCTGGTGGGCTGACTCCCTACAGAACAAACACCAGGTAAATAATTCCCCAGACCTCCTCCACTTTCTCTCTCCATCCCTCTCCATAAACATTACCATCTTGGGTTTTAACCTGTGGATGGCATTTAGCTGAGTGAGTGAGTTCAGTCAATAAAGAAATGACTAAAGTGCTGATCTAGTATCCTGTCTCAATCACCATCTTGAAATGAACACCTCTCCATCTTACCATCTGCAGAAAGGATTTTCCCTCTGGAAAAGTTGGAATGGCTCTGTGGTGTTGGAAACACAAACTAAAATTATTGTATGTGACTGTGTACTGTTATTGGTCTGGAGGGGATTTAGAACGTTTCCGCTACCAAACGGTAGCTAACTGGGAAAGACAGGACCACCAGACCAGACGACAACACACACCTAATCAACTCAACTGGTTAGAATGTACACAGCGCTCCCATCAGGTGTCATGTTCCCTTTAAACCACAATTCCCTGACAGAGTGAGGACCTGGATAAAATCAGGAGGGGCTTTTCTTCTCTGATGCGCTCCCACACAAAATTCCAAGACTCAAAAGCCTGGGTTTAAAAGGAATCTTAGTATTTACGTGCGGGAATCTATTTCCCAGTGTTTTCCGTAAAGAGGGGCAGTTTGAGCAGTGGGGATGGATCTGAGTCATCCTGTCCTTTTCCATGGCAGTTGTGCGGAGAGAGGAAAGAGCAGGCAAGGGGGAGGAACATATTTTTCTAGGTCGGGAGCAACCAATGGCACTATTCTAACTTTAGGAGAAGGATGCTGTTTTGAACACCAAGATTGATGAATGTATGTGTGTGTGTGTGGGTGTCCATCTTGCTCTATGAAGGCATGCAAGTTCTAGATGCTGTGTGCATCTACCATTATGTGTGAGGGAGCGAGAAGGAGCATGTGATAGCAAACACTCATTTCCCTTCCAGCTTAGATCACCACAATCATCATATAATTGAGTCTTTGAGGGCAATCCCACTGTTCAGCATCCTTACTCTGACTGGCTGGCTCTCCTTGTTCTTAAAATGGCCCTCAGGCTGCCTCACAGCTAGGGATGTCCCGAGCCCATATCAAAGATTGGAATCGGACCCGATCAAGGCGTATTTTGATTGATCGGTATCAGCTACATGACGCCCGATCAAATCCCGATCCATGCATTTACTTAATTTCTCATGTCTGCAGCTCAACTCACCTGTCTGCCATCCTGGCCCACATTGGTCTGGCCTCTCACCACCGTCCTGATGTTGTCATCTAGACGCCTGCCAAACACAACACAGAATGGCATTCGGTCACATTGTGGGTAAAAAACCTGCTGTTAAGCTTCTCTAGCAATCGGTTATATCTACTCACCGAATCTTCAGACGGATCTTGTTCACCACATCATCAATATTAGCCAAAGACTGAAGAGAAATATAAGGACAGGAAATCAAAAAAAAACATATGACTTATCAAAACTTTGTCTTGCTTATACAGTATAAATATCACAATACTTTGATTGCAATTTTCAAAATGTATCATCTGTTGCCACTGTGTGGGAGGCCTATGAGGCCACCTATAGAGTTTGGATTACTAAATTCTGGCCACTTTTAT
>OMLI01090970.1:0-10306 GCA_900302605.1 Rondeletia loricata | reverse complement strand
AAAAACATTTCGCTTATGAGTTATTGATCCCGGAAATTCGAATCTGTGAATATCTTTCTAACTTTACCTAAGTGTGCAATAGATTGGACACATGTCCGAATCACAAGATGAACCGTCATTTGTCAACCGGA
This sequence comes from Rondeletia loricata, assembly GCA_900302605.1. Lineage (NCBI taxonomy): Eukaryota > Metazoa > Chordata > Actinopteri > Beryciformes > Rondeletiidae > Rondeletia > Rondeletia loricata. The sequence goes on along the minus strand of OMLI01090970.1, from coordinate 10,175 downwards.
AAACATGTCATAGTATCAACACACAGGTGGTGTTTGATACCAACTATAACATCATGGACATTGTCGCCAAGTGGCCAGGCGCAACACACAAACCCCCTTACAGTAGCATATCATTTATTTTCTAGGTTGAAGTCGCCGTCAGAGACCCATCCTCTATATCAGCCAATCACTGTGGGCATTCTGAGTAAGCTCGTTCATGAGACGCGACGTCATCCATAGCAACGACGTTAACCCCGCCCTCACTCTTAGCTTAGGAGTTCTCCGACTTCCTTACTAGGAGTTTGTCTTAGCAGCTTTGTGAATAGGTCCTAAGCTAGGACTCCTAGATGGGAGTAATTATGGCCAACTTCCAGACCCCGGGATATACCCTCTGATCAAAAGACATATTGACAATCTTGGTGATGGGATATGAGAGTGACTCTTTGAACTTCTTAAGGAACATAGAGTCCAATCCAAACACATCTGAGGCTTTTGAGTTTTTTAGGGAATCTATCACCTTCAGTACAACTGTTTCTGAGATATGTGTTAAGGACTGGTTGTGTATCATCCACGGATAAAGTAGTAGTGGGCCCAGTATTGACATTTTGGGTTAAGGACTTCACTGAATCAACAAAATAGGCATTAAAGGCAGTGGTGATTTCCTTTGAGTCTTGTGTTAAGTTGCCATTCAAGTTAATTTGTAATTTGTCTTCTGCTTTGTCACAAGTTTTCCCTGTCAGTATTTTCAGATTTTCCCAGATTAATTTAGGCTTACCCTTTGCTTCACTTATTATGTTAATGTTCTAAACAGCCGGTGTCTGGTAGGTCTTTCCAGGGAAAAATACTCTGGCACAAAGGAAGTGATGCATTTTACATTTCCGGTTTGTTTAGAATAAATAGAAGAACTGGGCAGTTAGCATGAGCAGTGATAGCCACCATGGCTGAACAGACAAAGAAAAAAGAGTGATACCTACAGAAACTCAAACTTCATCAACAGAAAATTCAAGGAGAAAGACCTCACAGTACTGTTTGATGCAATGTTCAAAATAGGAAACTGGTAGGTCGTAATTACAACCTCTGTGCATTCCAGTGGTCTAGCTCAGAAAAACCAGGGGAGAAACACGGACGCCCGCAAGATTTAATTTGCCCAACGTAAAATCCTGTTACCCATGCAACAGCTTATGTCAATGATATTTGGCAACGTTAGCTAGCTAGTTAGCATGGAATGTTAGCAAATGTAAGTTCAACTTTACATTTCAAGTTTAGATGATTAACCATATAACACACAGATGTTTTGATAAATTTAAGGTCATGCAATGCTGCAAATCAAACGTAAGTGTATTTTGAGGATTATAACCATGTTAAAAGTAATGCTGTGTAGTGTTTACAGTGTATGCTGCCATGTTGACGTGACGTCAGATAACTGCATCTTAGAAACCTCAGGGTTGAGAAATTTTGAAATTCCAACTTGAAGGGACGTTCCATTGCATTTTTTCTAATAGGAAGTCTGAATTTGCGACTTTCTGACATCTGTGCAATGCAGTATTATAGCCAAATTGTTGCCAAAATAATTAACAAAAAAACACATGCAAATTACCACTTAAAATAAAATGCTCATTATTCACTATCCTTGCAACAACCACCACCATAATCATGAAGCATCAACTTTCAGCTTGTGCCCCACCTTTCTTCATGTCCCGGAAGGGCGGGTTGCTGAAGCAGTAGGGGCAGAGGGGGTAGCTCTTGCCCCGGGATCCCGAGGTCCACAGCACCAGCTCAAAGTCATCCAGCGGGCAGCGAAGCTCCTTGTACAGCTTGATCGCTCCATTCTGGGGAAGGCTGTAGGTCTCGTCACAGTGGGAGCAGTGCAGCCTGCTGGGCTTGGTCTGGAGACAGAGGTTAGGATTGGTAATGTGATGAGGAATGGCTGTAACAAGCAGATTAGTATGAATACTGACTTCAGGTAAGGCAGGGGTTAAGTTCAAAAACACTATACACATTATGGCAATGCCATGCCCTCTTATATTCAATAACTGTTTTAAAGCCAAATCCTACTTATACGATAGCACTATGTCAAAAGTGAGAAAATGAGAACAGCACTAAAGCTAAATTGTATGCGGGCATCCTGGTGGCTCAGTTGGCTAAAGCGCATACCGTGTAACTGCAAAGTCCTGGGTTCGTATACGGGTTGGGACTTTTGTCATGCCAAAAATAATCGTTAAAAAAAAATAAAAAATAAAGGGATACGGCTGGCATTTTTGTGGAGGAGATTGGTAAAAATTTACAGGAAATATTATACTGTAATGTAGCAGAGACTACTTTCCCTCTGGAAAGTTCTCTGTTCCTGCTAGGCTTGGAGTGTGACTTGTTTTGTTTCCATAGGAAGTGAAGGTTGTGGGCAATGGGAGACTGTGTACAGCTAAAGATCACTCAATCTACTACTATCACTTAATATAGTGTATGCTAAAGTGTTAGCTTGAAGCACCAGAGCCAATGATCTACCAGGGACACATGGATGATTTTGGCGTCTATGTTCTCACCATTAAAAAGTTGAAAAAAGGGAAGATCTCCCCAAAACTTGGTGTACTCCTTTAACAAGACAACTGGAGATACCGGTGACTCTCATTTGAACCTTGTGCCTATCACAGAACCCATAATCAGAGTAAAGAGTGACCTGTTGGGTGTTACTGGTAATATGCTGCAATATAGAACCGTACATGAGACCACCGAGAACCAAATTCTTAGAGTGGAGGTAGAAGTGCGCATCAACCAAAATAGACTTGATTGGAGTGCTTAACCAAAAACACTGAACTTGAATTTATTGGCACACACACAATAATGCTGACGCATTTCAGCCTATACAGCATTCATCAGAGCATGTAAAAAAATTACGACTAATTCTTATTTATGGAAAAAATATACACTTTATGTTCAGACATTGTGGTGGGGACAGTGCAAATTAAAATCAAGTTTCAACCCTAGTCTAGCATGGTATTCTTTAGTATTCAGCACATATGTGTAGTCCAATACACATCCATTTGGTTTGACATGAAACCATTAGGTACTGTAGGCATATAGAAGCAGTATGCTTTGTTAAAACAGTAGTTGTCAACCTTTTTTGCTTGATTAATTACTTGAAAGAAGCTGCAAATATATCTTCAGGCATTAATCACCCTATTACGTACATAATATTTTTGTTGTAGAGATATATTTTTTCATATACCATAACTCATCTCACGCCCCACAGGAGGATCCTGGCCCATAGGTTGAAAACTACTGCTCTGAATAGTATTGGCTCTATATAGAACCAATAGCACCAGATAAAATCTCTCACACACACACACACACACACACACACACACACACACACACACACACACACACACACGTCCTCATGTTACATATCTCCCAGAAGACGTCATACGGAGGTTACCTTGCGGTTTGCTTAGCAGCATTTCCACCGGAACACACCACTTAACAGTCACACGCAAACCACTACGCATATATTCAGATACAATTAGATTGACGATGACCAATAGATCTGCAGCCTCATGATTTATTCATGAACTTAAAAATGCATAAAGTTCTGTGGTCAGGTGGAAAACGGTGATAGAGAGAGCTTGTCGGCTTTAGCAGTTAAAAGCTCCTTTTTTAAAGCTTTTTTTGGGCTGCTGGCTGAAGGCCAAAGCTCGATAGCCAGACATCAGGTGGAAAGGAACATTAATGACGCCTTGGCATCTGGTTGTGCGTCAGAAGCAACATCTGTACCTTTTGTAAAAATGAAAAAATAAGTAATAAGTATAATAAATATAGCCGCAAGCGGCAATTGTAGGGGTTCGAGCATAACACGCCAATATGACTTAAGATGACTTTTAGAAGAAGAAGAAGAAGAGAAACACTTATCTCATAGTTAGCACTGAAAAACTTGAAAGAAGATTCTGCTGTGAACAATAGCCTCATTTCCATGGTCGGGCCGAACGGTTCTGAGCACGGAGAGGAACGGTTGCAACCTGGAAACGGTCTGGCGCGGAACGCTTACAAACCGTGCCCAGCACGATTTTCTCGGCACGGTTAGACAACCGTGTTCAATGCAGCGGAACCGTTCGGGTGAATGACGTAGGTATTCACAGCATCTACGTATACAATGGAAGTGGATACGGCTCATTGACAATCAATGTATTATATAACTCATAAACTATGAATGTTGTCATTTTGAAATATTATGCAGTTGATCAGTGTGCCATAATGAGTATTTAGAAAGTTGAATGGAGTTTCTACTGTTTTCAGTGGCTGACTTATAAATACAATGGAAGTCTATGAGATACTTGGTTACTATCGTTGCCATTCAGCCTTACCTTCACCGATTGGGATGAAATTTGTAGGAATGTTCTAATGGCGATGGAGAACATTAATCACTGTAATTGTGTGCTTATATTCTATTTCCCCGCTGAATCATGTTACTTTTGCCGCTGCAACAATCTAATTTCCCCGCGGTGAGAATAATAATAATAATAATAATAATGGATTGGATTTATATAGCGCTTTTCTAAGTACTCAAAGCGCTTTACAGAAACCATTATTCTTTCATACACATTCACACCGGTGGTGGTAAGCTACGTTGGTAGCCACAGCTGCCCTGGGGCAGACTGACGGAAGCGTGGCTGCTAATGTGCGCCAACGGCCCCTCCGACCACCACCAAGATCATTCATACACATTCACACGAGGCAAGGTGGATAAGGAATAGCTGGATTGGTAAATCCTGGGTTGACAAAGCAAACGGATAACCAGTTTCGTGAGACCGGTTATCCGGGATTGCCATTATTAGGTTTTATCAAGCCAGCAAACGCTAAGAAACCCTGGGTAAGTTAAACTTCCTTCGTAGTATACCCTCCCAGGTGCTGAGATTTCTGGCTTTCAAAACTCGCTTTCCGGTCTGTACTCTGTTGATGCTGATGCAATTCCTACTGGTTGCCAAAACAGGTCGATAAGTCATACATTACTTAATGCCCCTTTGAATAGCTTGCATACTATTTTCAGTCATTCGTTTATCTTTAAGACAGTAGAATGTGTGCATCTTTAATACTGGTGATGAACAGCAAACACAAATAAATGATTTTAAGTGAAAACCTACAGCGTAGAACCTTCTCTGTTCAGGAAGTCTAACTAACTATGTCATACTACTAAAACTAAATATTAGCTAAAACAATCAAAGTAGCCCATGCCGGTCAAAGAGGAATTATTAAATTACATGGAGGAAGTGCCATGGTAGCTGGGGTAGAGTGGCATTGGGAGATATCCAGGCCAAAGACGATGACTCATTCTGTAGATAGGCTTTCAGCTATGGCGAGTTGCTTCCCAGTGCAAAAGACTACTAGAGGCCATGGGCCGGCTGCTGATGTTAAAGACGAGTGCAGAGTGTGGAGTGGTAGACCACAGAGAAAGGAATGGTCAGATGCAATTGACTGTATGTGGGTCACAATGGCTCTGGTTGTGCTACTGACCTGGATGTACTTCATGAAGCGGTGGCACTTGCCGCAGCGGGACAGGGGCTTGCCAGTGGCAGCAATGGGGGAAAAGGATACCTCCATCAGCTCATCCATGCCTACAAAACACAACCGAATGATACGCTAGGGTGAAGTTACATAGGGAAGAAAGAAACTTCAACCAATGTGTCTAAACAGAAAGATTCCGCTTGGTTTGTCTAGCAGTACAAATGTGATATCAAATCCTTCATAACAATAAACACTTGGCTATATCACCCAATAAATTCACTCCAATCACAAAACCCTGCCATTGAATTAACAAAAATCCTTGTAATTGACGTGACCCATACCTTCAATTTTAGTAAATCTCCTACGACAAATTTGCACTACAGTTAAACATGTCTTTAAATAGCTGCGATTGAGCAATTATCACGACATTTCAGTTATAGAAGTCCACTTGATTTTTTAGCGTTGCTCACGCATGTCCTTGTTTACTTTGCTGGCTGATGGTTTTATGCTACATTCAGGTCATATTGGAAGAAGTGGAAGAATGGGATTTAGTTGCTTCAGCTCTAAAGCATTTTTTACGTGTTTTACTCGTTGGAATGCCCACAATCCAAAATAATATATTCATTATTTATTTATTTATTTATTTAAAATCAACCATAAACAAACGACAGCAGATATTTCTCGCTTTTCTCAGGTACGGTTGATTGTATTAGTGTGAATATAACTGATAATTTTGATTTATAATACCTATTGCCAACTTTGGTAATAGGTATTATTATACCTATTAAGGTATAATATATATATATATATATATAAACGATTCAGCATTTTTTTCGTCTGTTTACAATGATTGTTAAAGGTACTATTTTCTTCATCCCCTATTCAGCCGGCTTCAGGAGTGGGTGTGGACATTTGGACCAATCAGCAGGTCGTTTCTTACACGCGCAATAACATACAAACACAGTGTCATTTTTGTTTCCAAAAAACACAGAATCTGGTTTTGTTATTTTATACATTGGAAGAATCTGCTTTGTTCTCATTCGTTTGTGTGCTAGAAGTGACTTTGAGACCTGTTTCGCCGTGCAATGCAAGTCTATGGGGGAGAAAAAAAACCACTATTTTGGATTATCAGCTTGAATCTACGGAGCAACTATTGAAGATATCTCGCCAATATTTGGAGTTACATCATGGCAAGGTAACTACACAACCCAAACCTCTACCAAACTTTAATGATGCTTGCAGTAACCTGGAACTTAAGCACTGGGGCAAAACTTAATGCGTTTCCACTGAACAAACTAGTCCCTGCATAACCATGACAATTACACAACTGCTTGTCAACAAACATGGCAGACAACGCTACTGTCAAATTTACAGTCTATACTTTAACATTACTTTTAATTACTTTGTGGGCAGTTTTGAAAGGTAGAAGAAGGTTGCAGTATGAGGCCAACACCATTCGGGTTAGAAGACAAAGGCCTAGTGAAGGCATGCAGGCAAAGGCAACTGGTAAGTTTGTTCATTTAATGTTAGTCCTTTACTGCTGTGTGATGCAAACTTGCAAAGCGAATGATAGCTAATGCAAATTAGGCTATTTTGCAACGACGTATAAGCACCAGGGCTAACGACTTTTGCCCTGAGGATTTGGAAGGGCCAAGTAGAGGGGCTTGAGTTCCTGGACAAATCTGGCCTAGGCCAACCCAGGGGAAAGGGGTCAGGAAGTTAAAGCACCAGGATTGGCCTTTAGTGGAAAGGGGGCTTTTGTCTTCAAGACCTAGGATCGAAACGCTCTCTCTCTTCTTCCAAGACCTAACTTCAAAACATTGTCTTGAAGACCTAGGGGTCAAAACGTTGTAAAATAGGTGAACAAATATGTGGCAGCATTGGGAACAATGTGTGACGTTCTCCTTTTTCATGATTTCTTGTACGCTACTACACTCCAGCACCTGCTAAATATCTTACCTGGGATGTGGGAATGTCTCTCCTTTTGTAGACAAACCCTTGAACCAATGGGCTTCTCTAGCTCATGTCATAGCCCTCTCCAGCTGCAGCTGACTTACTGTTGATGGAGTCCACAAAGTAGTGGAACTTCCTCTTGAAGATGTCCAGTGTGTGCTGCAGAACCTGCTGGTAGTTGGCCTTGCCCAGGGCGATAAGGTTTAGCTGCTTCTCCACAGCACTGCGTATGGTGGGCAGCACCAGTTCCGCATCTGCAAAACACATCCACATAAACATACACACAGAACCAATCAATGTTCAATAAAAAAAGTCACTCACTGCTTACTCTTCTAACCTGCTCTCTGCTGATTTGCCTCCTACCAGTCTGTCAGACAGCACTTGTTTTGTGTGTGATTGTGTGGGGGCTACATTAGCTAACAGAGAGGAGACATGCTGTGAAAATGGTGGAGGGAAATTACATCACAGCATTATCCAAAAAAAGCCCTTTAAATCGCCAGTGTGGGAGAATTTTGGATACCTCAAAAATGACCAGAGGGTTGTTGAAGAACATGGATATCCAATTTGCAAAACAATGCAGACAAAAAGTGGCTGCCAAAGGGTTAAACAGCTCTAACTTGCCACAGCATCTTCGAGATCGCCGTCCATCCTTCCATGCTCAAGTCAAGGTAATAAAATAAACTTTGTAGGGGCTAAATATAAAATTGTCACTTACAATCAATAGTAGCAGCGAGTTAAGGGTTGGGCTTTTAATGCAACATAAGCCACCATCAACAAAACAGGAACGGAAGTATTACAGCATCCATTAATTACTTTGCGTTTTAAAAGCAAACGGCATGCAGTCAAACCAAATTTAAATTATTGCAACATTTCTTCTCATTAGGCTGTCTTCCAATAATTTGAATTATTGTTGTGGGGCTATGTGTGTGTCATGAGAAGTCGATCGGTGCCATCAGCATATATCAAACATCAAACTATAATTGTACCATCAAAATCTGATCTGCTTCCCTTCCCGACTACCATCAATTCCTCCCTGGCATCTGACTGCATACCATTTGCCTTAAAGTCAGCTACAGTCACACCTCTTCTCAAGAACCCTACCTTCAACCCATCTGATGTAAAGAAACTACAGACTGCCTTCTTTTCTTTCCAAAACTTTTGAACGTGGTTTGACTCCTGCCAGTCAGACAGCACTTAGCAGATGGAGGTGAACTCAGTCTTCACAGTGCACCCTCTCCACTGGGGTCCCCCAGGGCTCAGTCCTGGGCTCCCTCCTCTTCTCTATCTACACTAGTTCACTTGGCCCTGTCATTACATCCCACAACTTCTCCTTCAATTGCCATGCCAATGACACTGAACTCTACTTTTACTTTCCATCCTCTGACACTCAAGTTGAGGTGTGCATCTCTTGGCAACCCTGGTGGCAGACTTTGCAAACAGCTGATTTCAATATTTTGGATCTGCCTGAATTAGGAGTTAAGCGCTTGTACAGTCCAAGTATGGGTAGAAATAGCTTTCCCTGTGCATCTCCTGTCTTATCTAAAGAACCCACACAAGTGACTTCAGAATTGTAGCCATAATGCAGTATTTAACCACATTAAACTTCTGACTATGCAAATTTTAATTCCTACTAATTCTAATAATACAGCCTATGTATTTCAATGAACTATAGACCGTTTTGACCAGTCCCATGTCCCAAATGGCCCGCTAGATGGGACCTCCTACAACCAAAAGGCTCCTAGGTCAAGTAGAAGTTTGCAAGAGTGTGCACTGATTCAGCAACATTCTGCGAACCTGTAATTAATTCATTAATGCTAACAAAGATAACCCTAAATTCCTATTCGACACAGTAGCGAAAATAACCCGAAAATCCTCCCCTGTACTTAACTCTCCATTTACAGCTAATGATTTTCTAACATTCTTTACTCACAAAATCGATTGTATTAGAGATGAGATCATCAATTGATTACCTAATGAGGGTTCTGATCCCTCTCCTGAACGAGCATCTGGTGCCCTGGAGACCACCAGCGTACTCTCGCAGTTTGAAAGTCTCCCTAGATACCTTCTCCAAAATAGTACTTGCCTCTAAATCCACAACCAGCCTATCCGACCCTCTTCCTGCCAAAGTGGTTAAGGAACTCCTTCCGATATTAGCAGCAGTGATTAAACATCTGCTCAAAAAACCTAACCTTGATCCTGACATCCTTAATAACTATAGACCAATTTCTAATCTCCCCTTTCTCTCTAAAGGCTTGGAAAGAATAGTAGCTATCCAATTAACTGACTATCTCTCTTGCAATAGTCTTTTTTAACCGTCTCAATCTGGCTTCAGGTCTCTCCATAGCACTGAGACCGCACTCACAAAGGTGGTAAATGACTTACTTGCCTCAGATTCCGACTCTTCCTCTGTTCTAATCCTACTTGATTTGAGCGCGGCATTTGATACAGTCGATCACAATATACTTCTAAACTGCCTAGCGAACCACGTTGGCATCTGTGGCCCTGTGCTTTCATGGCTTAAGTCCTACCTATCTGATAGAACGCATAGTGTTTCACACAACATAATCTCTGAATGCTCTAAAGTTAACTTCACCGTACCACAATGTTCAGTGTAATGCCCTTTGCTTTTCTCTATTTACATGCTGCCTCTTGGAAAAATGTTCTGTTGCCATAACATAAAATTTCATCGTTATGCGGACGATACCCAAACCTACCTACCCATTAAGCCTAATGACCGTTCACAACTCACA
>OMLI01090966.1:0-11256 GCA_900302605.1 Rondeletia loricata | reverse complement strand
ACGGGTAGCGAACCAAAACAATCAGCTGAGCTGCATTGGCTATGTCTGCTGATTCATCCAACTGAATAGAAAATTGTTCGCAGGAACACAATCTATCTAGCTGCTGTGACTCAATGTCATCCAAAAGTTCTTCAACTTTCTTCTTTTAGCCAATTATCCTTAGTGTCGCCTGACGATGAAGGCTGCGGACTCAAATACTTTTCCATGGCTAGTGAAGCGAGCGGCGTTCCTAGCTAAACAGCAGTGCGGCAAGCAGAGTTCTAACCCACGTGTGATTGATTGACAGCGGTAAGATTGACGTAAGTGTCACAACATATCAGAATCTCTATTGGCTCAAAATGTGATGATAAACATGATAATGGGGACCCCACGTCCCCGCCTCTTATTTCACCTGTGTGCCAATACAAAATCAGATAGATAAATAGTACGGTTTTTTTCTTTATTTTAAAAAATACTTTTTTTGACCGGCAGCCGCGGGGCCCTATAAGCTGGGGGCCCTACGCAACTTGTCTGCGTATAGGGCACGCCGCCGGCACTGCACCCCACAGTCATCCACGAGATGAGCCCGGATAAGTGCTGCTCTCTATCGTATCGAGACTATCTCTCCACCCAGATACATCTCTCACTCAGAGAACCATGGTTACATAGTAACCTTACGTTCTGTATCCACCATGATCCACCCAGCATCGCTTTATTTCAATAAAACCTCAAGTTTTAAAATTGGTTCTCACTGCTGGCTACTGCCTGCCACAATAGATTTTGGTGGAAGAAGATTGTGAGGATAGCTGGCAAAGTTTTATTGAAATATGTGCTGCTTGGTGGCTCATATGTATGCCGGATCAAAGAGTGGCTCCTAACAATTCAGAAAACGTCTAGAGTCATATTTTGAGGGGAGTTTGACATTCTCTCCATACAAGAGAATGGCACGAATTGGTTCCACTGCAAGATAAGCAATATTGTTTCATGAGATGCATTGATTCCCTCCATAGAGTAAAGATAATCATAAAAGGTGGATAAAGAACACCTGTGGAAATCCATCATGATTAATTCTATCCCTGCTCTGCAATGACATATTTACCCATATTTTCTACATCCATCCCATCTGCTCACCATACAAGTGGGTATGTGGGTATGTATGTTCACACCATAACTCGAAAACAAATAACCCTATGATGTTCATACTTGGTACATATATTCAGCCCAAGGTACCCTGGAGCTGATTCGATTTTGAGGTCAAAAGGTCAAAGGTCATGGGTGTCAAAAACACATATTCGGCTATAAGGTGCAAGTTGGCACCTCGCCCGAGTGCAGTCTAGTTCTTTAGGTGTCATTAACCAGAACGGCTGAAAACAGAGACAACAACCCTTAGCACATTACACTGAAATGAGAAGTCATCCACAGAAGTAAAACAAGGAGAACATCAAATCCCCCAACTTTTAACAAGACTAACTAAAAAAACACGATGATTAGTGCTCACTGTTCAGGGCAAGAGCAAATAAGATTAGCATCTACACACACCTTGTTATTACTCTATTGCTTTCTCTCACAGGGAGTGAGTGCATGTATCTTGCAGATGCAGAGGTATACCAGTAAGCTTTCTCTTTCAGTCACCTATTACTACTGTTGCATAGGAAAATACTATCTATCCTCTGATGTTTTGTAGTCCCTTCAATGCCAATGCTACTGTGTAAACCCACTCAGTGATCCAGGTCAGACGATTGGACTGCTAACACCCTTGACTATTAAACCACCCCAGGAGTAATGAGCAGATGAAATAGCCAGCATTAAAATCTACCCATAAATATAAAATGGAGAGCTTGACCATCTCCCTGATTCCTAATTAATTGTGCCACATAATTTCCCTTTAGAATTGGTCTGCGATACTTAATGTTACCACTCAAATTTATGGCATAATTACTGTAAAATAAAAGGAGCTCCCATCTATCTCTCTTGCTTCCTCTGGTGGTTTCTTATTACCCCTCATCACTGTAGGTGATTTAAACTCAATGCCAAGCACCGGCATCCATTCTTCAATTACACCACCACTGTCCATATTGCTAAACTTCGCTGTGGCCATAAAAACCAACACTATTATATACCCTGGAAGCAGCACATAATAAGTGGGACAGAAGTCTGCACACAAATATGCAGGTTAGAGCCACCGTTACAATGAAAACAGCGATGTGGAGTTATTTCAGTTCGTACAGATTCAGCCATGTCATCTCCTAAACTACTACTGCATGACATGGAGGTAAATCTCTTCTACAGTATATTCTCTGGGTGTGAGGGAATCGCTGCTCTAGACGTTTTCCTCAGAGAAAGACAGATCATCGTGGATTCCCCATCATGAGAGGTTTCACAGTCTGTGCCTGAGATCAGAGTCGGCTAAGCACATCTCTCCTTTTCCACAGAGTTTCCTCTACATTCACCAGGAACAAATTCCAATTTCCTTTGTACTGTCTTGCTCCGCTCGGCACAATCGATTGCAATTCCTTATTATGTCGAGACAAAGGGACCCCTGCCTGGCTGAAAATCTTTGATCTGGCACTATTTTCCTCCACAGTCCTTCAGAGTCCGCCTTATCCTCCTCCTCAGCCCTCTCTTTCTCATTCGCTGTCATTCTCCACCTCGTTTTTCATCATTTTTTCCCCATCAAGTGTGGTTACCTTGGCTGAAGAAGCTCATCGCGGGTCAGATTTGATTAAAAGAGCGAGAGGATTTGTGCCAACTGAAATCTCAACACAGCTATTGCACACTGGCCGTTTGACAAAAACGCCGCGCAGTGCCAATTTATACTTCTAGCTTGTTGTCGTCCACACCATATGAGCGCACAGTGCATGCAAACCTCATAAAAAAAGCATTTGCATTTTTATGAGTCACGCTGGCTGTCATTCCCCATGAAATCGCTCAATATTTGTCAGTGTAACTTAATGACACACTGGGAGCAAATACAGGTGTTTATAACCAAATCCTGTTTCATTTAAGATCTATTCACTAAGAGAGAGGGAAACCTTTCCAGAACACGGCTCCTATGTTGCAGCTGCTTCTTGTACACATTTTGTAAAGAGACAATTTATTTACGTAAAGTTTTAGGGCAATTTCCCCCTCTGATAGCTTTTGCAACGTTGTCACAGAGAGTTTGTTTTTACTCTAATCATCTCTAACTGGTAATTAGACAATGTTCTTGTCACCGTGGGCACATAACTTACAGAGCTCCTAGTGGGCCTTGCTCTTTCTCTGAATTACTTCTTCGGGTAGTTGTTGTAATTTTCAGTTGTCTCCACATGAAATGGCACAGACTTATCTGAGCTGCAGACAATGTAGAAGTTAACGCCAGAAGGGGATAGGGTGAGAATAAAACAGGGGGAACAGACACAGAGATTTAATATCCCCTTTCTGCATGCAAAGGCATACTTTCCATTATGGACGCAAGACCTGCCATGAATTGGGCTGATTTTAGACACCTAAGTAGAGTATTTGTTTCTCAGCTCCGGGTAGCAAAAGGCCAAATCGCCTGTTATGTGCATTTTTTTTATAACAGAACAACTGTCTCGGTGAGTCACCACACTGCAGAGCCTGTGCTTTACAGGCCACGATGACCTGCACGAACACAAAAGCAGCGTCCCCTCCTATTCCCTTCAACGCAGTCACAGATGGAAGCATCATTTAAAACTTTGCTGTTCTAAAGCTCTAGGAGGAAGAGAGGTCGAGGATGTGGGTTTTTATTTTGGAGTGTCACCATTAGTGACGTATGATGTATGCTCCATCCTCTAGCAGAGGTTTTGATGCTTTGTCCACCAATCCACTAATGCCATCACTTCACTTAATTACCCTCAATTAAGATGCTATAAAAGAATTGCAAAGAATTGCTAATGAGCTAATTTGGAGACGTGAAAAAATTCAAAAGGAGATCCTGGATTGAGGGCAATTAACCCCAAGCATGACATAAGCCCCTTCACTCCCCCAGCCCTCTCTTTGCATGGAGAGCAAACGTGAGCTTCAAGTGAAAATCCAACCTAAAATACTCGACGGCTCAATCAATATTTGCAGATTAATATCTGCTCCACTGACCATGAGTAGGAGACTGACCTTGTAGACCTTGTTGAATGCTTATGCTTTCACATGTTGTGAATGCTATTTCATTGCTTTGCTGACAGTTGTAAACCACAAAATGTGTCCATTTACCAGTAAAATCACCTTTGGTCCTGTCACTGTGTCCACAGACTTGGTCTCCCATTCATTGTCAATGAAGCAGCTCCGTGATGTGTCTCTTCATGGCATCAGAGAGAGGGATCAACGGCACCAAATCTAAGCTGAACTGTCCAATATCATAGGATAAACTGGTCTAGTCATTAAAGTAGAAAAAAAAGAACTGCATTGAAGCTCAGTACAAGGTAATGAATCACTGTAGAGTACAGTAAAACGGAGTGAATGTCCTAAGAGGGATAGAAGAGTTCAGAGCCAGACCTCACAGGGATTCCCAGTTGTGTCCATCAGAAGGTTGGATACTGCTGAAGTGGTAGATTTGCCATGCTAATGGCACTGCCAAATACAAAGACTAATAGCTCAGCAAAACATGGTAGAGAGCAGCAGGCAGGTCACCAGACTCTTTTGAAACATACTTTAAAATGCTGATGCACACAAAACAATTCCTACACTCATTATGGTGCGAGCAGAATTAGCATACAGAGGAAACAAGGACAGCATCAACTTTCTGAAATGAACTCTTGAGTAATGAAAATGGTCTCAGAACGCAAACAGATGAAGACACCATTTTTTTCCTGCACTGACAGATAAGAGCAATTAATTGCCTTGCACGTCAAATTGCTGTGACAGTTGCTTGGCCTGTTCCCCTTCCTTTCTATTGATTTGTGCATATTGTGTTGCTCCTCCTTCCCTCTCCTACTGTCTCTCGCTGCCTCTGCCTTTTGTTCCGGTCGTCCTCAGAGGATTCTGAGCCCAGCTTGTCAGTGACTTGCTAGGCCTGATTAAGACAAAGTGTTCTTGCTCTAGCTCATTTACCTGATATCGCCACAGACCCCCAGCATTTGGGGTCAGGGACTCACCACATGGCGGATAACAGATTTTTTGCAAGTAATATTGAAATGATATGGAGAGTTTAGCCTGTTTTGCTGTGCTGTTGTGTGGCAAGTCCCTGGATTACCACGGTCCCCCAGTAAATTATTTTATTGTCCGGATGACTGACTGAAATCGAATGACTTGCCTCCTCTGGTCACACTAATGCCATCCAGAGAAGGCTTTACAGTTCATTTGGGTAACAGGACAGCTACCCAACACTGTAAAAGGAAATGAAGCATTTCACTCACAGCAGATAAAACAAAGTGTCTGGTATGGTAATTCAGAGAGTCAGTCAGGAAGCAGGGTCATTGCACCACCTCTCTGCCAGGAGACTGAAGGGACACGCTTAAAGACTGATTCATTTGAGCTTTTGAATGTAGCGGGAAAACTTAAAGACAGTAAATAATGATATGATCTTATGCCATACAATAAAGTTTCAATATGCAGACTGATCTGGCAATGAATAGACAGCATTTTAAAAGGGATGTAATGTATGATTAAAGCACCCGTATGTGCCGGTCCCGGGTATCGGGATAGCCCATGGCGTTACAGCGGCTATACAGTGGCACCCATATCAGAGAACTGTATGATATGACTGGAAACATCCAGAAGATCATTACCTCTCTCCGTTTAATAGAATGACACTTTGACTTTTTCAGCAAGAGCAACTTCAATTCTCTCAAGGGCTGTCCACATTGATTGATAGTCCCGTGATCAATACGCGTTCATTAATCTCCAACACTTCCTATTGACTATGGGGAGCATTTGAAGTGCTTTAACGCAGAGTGTGGTGATAAACTGCTGTTGATCAGGGTGATAGCCCACTGCTTTAGGGCTCTGAAGACACTTCCTCCTGCAGGCAGTCCACAAACTCAGGTAAAGAGAGGGTCACTATCATGCACTGGATCAATGGAGGACACTTTAAAACAGGAAGCTCTGTGCTGCCAAAGGGACAAATACTTTAACACCCAATTTTATATACCATGTGCGGGATTAGACGGTTCTTTGTTCAGTGTGGCTCTTTGAAACCTCCTAATTTGGCAATAGTGAGCTGCCTGTCAGATAATTGCAAGGCACTCAAGCCGACGTGTCAGGCTCTCCTGTTCATCAGCACAACACACGTGCAGCACACGACCCGCCCATGGCCATTTTAGCCCACCTGTTTACAGCGCTAGGCTGGACACACACTCATCTGTATGCATATGAGTAATGAGCAGTGTGTGTGTGTGTGTGTGTTTGTGTACCATGAGTCATGTGTCACAGATGTGTTGTGGATAGGAATAACTGGCATGTGGTGGGTGTTTTGACTGTCACCCAACATGGTTCTTGGCTCTATCTGGTCGTCAGATGGGATTTCGTAATGAGAATAGACGGGACTTAAGATACTAATAATGCATTATCTGGGAGTTATACTAATAAAATATTCCTTCCTATTTTAAATGCAACCTGTCCACATTTCAGCATGCCAATTTATACTTGCTACACAAGCCACATTGTTAAATAATGCAAACAGTATGTACACATTTCCCCAACCCAGACCACTGCCACTTCATAAATCTTAATTGACAGCTGAGGTTGAGGAAGGCACCATTCAAACTATGTCTAATGGCTTCTTTCCTAATTTGAAAACACATTAAAGTCTAACTGACGGCGTGAAATCTGAAATGTCTTTTCTTGGAGTGATAGCTTTGTCAAGCTGAGGAGGGAGGAGAGACGGAGGAGAAAGTACAATAACGGTGGTTTCCTGGGAGAAGGTGAGCACATTCATTAAAACGAAGGCGGTTTTAGAATTACCTGTCCATCAATATGTTAAGCAGACCTGGAGGAAGAGAGGGGCTGATTGTTTCAGGTGTACGAAGCCGGCTCCAACTTTTCTCCCTAGAGAGGGAGAGAGAGAGAGAGAGAGAGAGGGAGGAAGGAAACAGCAGGTATTAGAGTGACTGACTTCCCCAGTAGATGTCAGTAGAACATTCCCATCCTCAGTTTTTCCATAACAATCTTTGCTGTAGCAGGTAAAAAACTAAAGATACTGATTATTAACAAGGAAAATAAGTCATTGTTAGCATAATGCCAGAAGCCCATTTTTGCATGTACACACGTCACAATATGCTGTAATCACCTTGATCATGCAGGGACTCTCCTTTTAAATCAAATGTTATGCTATCAGATTTCAATCAGTGCCAATCAATTAGGGATCCCCAGTCATTCACCTTTAGGATTTGTCTTTAGAGAGAGGAAAGAGAGAGAGAGAGTAAGGCCAGGCGAAGAGCAGGACTTTACAATGTGCTCTCAGATAATCCAACCAATCAGCAGGCGCCAGACATTTAGACAATATAAACAAACAGGCTGAATACAAGCTCATCTGTTTGATGAGGTTTGTTCCCTACTCTCTCCCTATTCTACTCAAATGTATTTAATCCATGTTTCAGAGGTCAGTTCTGCAAACAAGTGACTGACTGCTCTGCCCTTTTTTGTGTTTTTTTTGCGACTTTCTCTCCAAACTTGCGCTCTCCGAGGTGCTGAAACCAACAACCCGTGTCGTGTGCGTCAAGACTTTCGGTGCCATTTCGCAACTTGTTTGTCAGTTTACAGAAGTTATGTAATTTATAACGCATGGAAATTAGTTGAACAGTATCCTGAAACAAGGCAGGTCACTCCCACTAATGTAAAGAAAATTACATTTAATTAATGAACAAATTGATTTGCACTGGAAACAAGTGTAATATCTCATCCCACTGGCAGACGTTTCCCACTTGCTCTAAGACAAATAAGATGTTAAGACTCAATACCAAACTAAACGGTGTGGTAACTTGTTTTGTCGATTAGAGAAGCGAATTATGTCATTTATATCTCACGATAAATAATCTTTACCGTCGTTTCAACATCCAACGAAATTCCAGCCCTACTTCATTATAGCGTTTCTTATCCTTTCTCATATTGTCTCTCTCTCTCTCTTTGCCTGACACGCGCGCACGCACGCGCGCGCGCACGCACACACACACACACACACACACACACACACACACACACACACACACACACACACTTCCTCTCCTCTCCCCCTCCCCACTTTCCCCCGTGCAGCCGCGGAGCTGTTCGTGTCCACAGCCTGACTCCAGCAGCATGTCCTCAGACGTGCAGCTGTGGCGTGATGAAGCGGACCAACTGACGCCAAAAGACGCCACCAGAAACACACAGCATGACAGCTTGAAAGCAGGTAAGCGAATATCCGAATAATCATTTCCCCTCATTTATGTTTCTTTGGATAAGCCAAAGTCAACACTTCCATTTCCATTTTACAGTTTAGCCATTTACCTGACGCTCTTATCCAGGGGTGCAGAGTGAGCAGGTTGCGGGGTTCAGGAGGCTGTCTTGCTCAAGGACACTTCGACAGGAGACATTGGTTGTTGCTGAGCATCGAACCTGAGACCTTCCGGGTGCAGGACGGTCTCTCTATAACCGCCAGGCTGCTTACACTGCCAAGTCGACACCTGCAATAACCAGGCGCCGGCGCGTAAAAAGCCGAAATATATTGGAATCCCTCATGTGTGTTTTATTTAAGCTTCCAGACATTTCAAAATAGGTTTTCATCCGCAAAAGGTGAGGAAGAAGTGCGTAACTTTGTGCACAAGAAGGTTCACCTTCTGAGAAAATATTTCATAATCCTGATTGACTATTATACTAGATTTGATGTCACGGGGAATCGGCTGAAAGAACGCGTTGAAAACGCCGGAATCGACTGCTGGAACCGCTTGTCATGATGACCACAAGGAGAGAGAGAAATGTTTTGCGCTTGATCCACAGTTGCCGGTGCCATGGCGCATCAGCTCTATAGAAAAAGGCGCAGAGCATAACTTTGTATTCTGGGGAACTAGTATTTGGGTAGTTTTCTAAGACTCCACAGCTAAAACACGGCCAGTGTCAAGTCATCAGCCTTATGATCACTTTTCTTTTGTCAACGGATTATGTCAAACAACCCCGCACTTCTATTGCGCGCTATGTTCGACCTCATCACAGTCTCATAAATCATCAGTGTTGCACCCTTCCCTCTCAGAATTTAATGTAGTTTCCCACTGTTGTTTTTTTCTTTTCTTCAAGCCAAAGTGTTTACCAGTAGCCTAATGCATGCGCTCATGGATCTCTAATACGCTTTGGATAAAAGCGTCCTCCAAATGGTTAAGTGATGTTACTTTCATGCAGTTGGTTTCATTTTTCCACGTGTCCAAAATAACTGGATCCAAACAAATCGCCACAGCATCACCTTTCCTCACTGGATCTCTCCTTTACACTGAGCGGCACCTATAAGCGTGCACGCATTTGGAAATTTGGTACCAAGAGATGCAGATCTATGGGAGTGATGTGGCTGTCTCATCAATTCGTTCAACCCTTCTTGATGACAGCGTGCTTGATCGTCACGCAAGGATGCAAAATATAGGTAGTGTGCCACTGTTGTGTGGAAGGAGAGGGCAATCCGCGCTGCAGCCATATCCTACGCGCGTAAAAGCGCAACGCAAGAAACAGCAGACGGGAGCTTTGAGTCGGATTCTGTTGTTCTGAGTCTCATTTAACAGATAACATGTTTGAAAGACACAGTGGGTCTCACATGGAAGATCAATGTTGGACTCTTTACTCAAAAAATCCATTAGGCTCATTACTCGTTACTCATTTCCAAGGATAATACCATTAATTTACTTATTACTCCCTTATTACTCCGTTACCGCTCCTACGCGCCTCTATGTGAATGAGCAGGGGAAACAAATAACGTTGCTGCAACACTGCAGATACACAGTACACCTGTAGCACTAACCTTTGTGCAGGGACTTGTTATTTATGTTGCATTGTGTGCAGATGTGTATGAATACGCGCTCTGGTTTGACCTTGATTAAGTCGCTGGCGGTAATTGGTTTTGTTTGACGAGATGGCAGGTTAACAGAAAGGACCAATTCCGCCCTCGTAACCATTGTTGTGGTCTGTTCCTGGAGCTGGAGGTCGATGATGTTTTTGCTCTCCATTGTCTTAGTGGAACAATTAAACATGGGAGCGTCCTGAAATCACTTGGCAATATAAACAGGGATGCGGTGGAGGGTAAATCCATCTAACCCACCTGTTTTATTTGCGGAATAGTGTTTAATCACCTTTTTAGGCTTGACCTAAATCTTTATGATCCAAATTCATAATACACATGATAGTAAGTAGTATGAAACTGAGGATTGGGTCTTCGAAGAAGAAACAAAAAAACATAAGTTGGTGCTTTTATGAAAATAAAATATATTTTGTGTTAATATTGGTGGATGTATTGCCTTACGTTGATCATAACCTCTACATCACTGACTACTAGGGAACCACCTGAACCAAGGCATTACTGAAGAGCCATTTGTTTACCTGTAGCTACAGATATAGATTTTTTTAATAGCCCATCATATTTTCACATGGGACGATTACAGTGCCGTAGGCTTCTTAAATAATTTGGTGCTATTACAGAACCCCTTGAGCCACAGCAATGTCCAAGAACAATCAAATAGCTCAAAGCAAATAATTTAGCACCATATAGCCCATAAAGAACCTCTGAATAATCATGTTTATGTGCAAGATGTGATTGTAGATGTACAACTGACATAACATAGTTCATCTTCTTACAGTTTTGACACATTCTGATTATTGAAACAAACAACATTTCCTTTGGCTTCAGTCCAGTAGTGTTATAGCGACTGATGCAGTGCGTTTTATTGACGTTTTACTTTCCATTTACTGTTTTCTTCCACCTCTCAGTCTGTATGACTTGGTGGCGTTAACGGATGAGGTTTGGATGCACAGTGACTGAACGGTTATTTGTCTACCATCCCACTGAGGTTTACTGAGGTCAGATGTGTGGCTGTCCTTCCCTAACTCTATTGATATTACATTAGAGATGCAGATGTTATAGAGTGTGCATAATTTTTACTAGAGGCGTTGATGGGCTTGACTATGATTGCAAATGGTGGTGTGCATCGATTGCAATATTATTCTGCTTGGCCAGCTATTATGCATGAGTATTGGCTATTGGCATGTAGGTTAATGCAGATGAGAGTAAAGAGAAATGTGTGTGTGTGTGTGTGTGTGTTGGGGGTCAGTTGAGATAAGTAGAGTGCCTGTCAATCACTAAGGAGGGAGTATAGAATTTCCACACATAAAATAGAT
>OMLI01090961.1:0-16289 GCA_900302605.1 Rondeletia loricata | reverse complement strand
GACTTGCGCAGCGCATCCGTGCAGACCTGGAAAGGCGGAGACACGCCTGTGTGGCTCAGCGCGCGCTGCCGGCCCAATTTAACCCCTGCCTGATGGGGGCATTTTAATTAAAGGTAAAAATTTCTGACTTTGAAAACCGCTAACCAGACATAGAAAGGGGACATACAAGTTCACAATGCTAATGTACCCATGCATTATAGAACGTATGGGTACAGCTATAGCTTGGTATAGTAGCTGCAGTTTCCAATATCGCCATCTCTGGTTGTATGAACTTATTTGTGGATGGAACTAAAGACATGAGAAAGAGAGATGGTGGATGGAAGTATTATCTATTGCACAATCAGAATCATCATGACTAAATATTACATGAAAGCACCAAAAATCCCTATTTAATTTATTTTGGAGTTGTTGTATATTAAACATCTCCATATCTGAATGAGCGTGATGCTAATGGACAGACAGTAGTTGGCAGAAATACACAGTAGCTGGGAATTGTTTTTTAGATTTTTAATTTTTATCACATCAGATCATAACCAACTTATTGTTGATTAACAATACTAATTTAGCACAACAGTAATAGTGACACATAAGAAATCCATATATGAATGCCAGTATTATCAGTTTAACAGAAAAACTGTACAAGTGATAAGTCAGAAACAAATATTTACAAAATCTTAACAAAGGTACATTTTCAATTCGCCATTAAATGAGTTCCAGCACCTGAAGTCACTTTTGCACCAGACACTTATTTTCTGGTGGCCTGGAGTTTGTAGACATGGCAGCAGAAGCTATTGTTCTTTTGTTCAATATGAACAATTGTCTCTTTGTCAAAGAACAACTCATGTCGATAAGTCTGAAACAATAGATAGAGCACTCATAAATCCATATACACAGACATTTCAGCTTAATGTATTGGCACAGTAATGTCAGCCACTCACCTCATCCCAAGGCTCCACAAGATGAACCCTCCTTAGTAACTCTCCGCTCTTATTGTCATGCAGTCTAACCTGGGCTCTTCCTTCCCCCTCCTCACCGTCAGTTACCACCACTGCCAGAAGGTCCAGCTCATCTTCATATTCCACCATACGGAAGCTCTGTCCAATTAAAGGGGGGGATGACAATTAAAGGTCAAAATTTTTAACTTTGACAGGTTAACTCCTACACCATAAGTCCGACTAATGTTAAAGTTGCTACACAAATTCAGCTATCCTTACAAATTACACTGATTGGCCTAATGGGGGTGCTATAATTAAAGGTCAAAATGTTTACCTCAAATGTGATATCTCAGACATCACTAATCCAATTTTGATTAAACTTGGAGGGATGATGCATTTTAACATTTAGTGTGAGGTTTGTTTTATGTGCTGGCTTCTGAATAAATGTGATAACTGAGCATTTATTTGGACCATTTACTGTGTGCTTCCACTTTTGAATACGTTTTTGTTAAAGCAGCAGACAAAATACCAGTATGTTCTTTGTGGGGCTAGCGGATCAATGACGAAAGCATAATCATTTTGATACCTCTTGCTCTGGGTCATCATCCAGCTGATGAAATCTTCTCTTCACTGTGCGGCCCGAGGAAGTGACACTGACTTGGGAGGCAGCCTACAGTAGATGGAAGGCAGAACCAGGAATGAATCATTTTCTGAGAAAATGGATACAGATTTACCTCTCTACAGATAATCAACTATGGGGCTCTGTTCCAGGTAGGCTGAGTTATTGCATGGGATTTCCCATGAATGCCGCAGTGAATACACATCATACATGGATGAGAATGTGATTCTTGACTATGGTAAACTACTGTGTAGTCAGTACTGAACATAGTACGCCTATCAAGTAAATAAGTATTACACTCACATTGTTGTTTCGACGGGTAGTGATGGAGAAATCCTCAACCACTTTAGATGGCAAACCACTGTTCAGCTCACTGAGAATTTTTAGGACACTTGGAGAAAAAAAGAAAACAAAAAAACTTGTGGAACATGTCCAATATGAGGATACACAAAATCATACATTAAATCATTGTATGCACCCAAGAACATGGTATTGTTGTATTTAAGGACAAAGGCTAAGGCCAAAACACATTAAAGGCTTTAAACCTTTATTCTAGAAGAATGTCTAGGCTTCCTTTCTTTTGATGTTAATCTCCACAACAAAAGATAAATTCTAGTACTGTTACCTTACACCATCTTCATTTTCTTACACAAACGCTGACTGTGGTACTCACTTTATGGTGCTAGGTCCAACATGAATGATTCTTCCTGAGTCATCAGGGTGGAAGGAGATCCAATCAGTCTCCAGAGAGCAGCAGTTCATATCTTGTATTCCATTTGTTGCCTAATTTCATAAGAATACAAAGTAATGCAGTCATAAATAAACTATGACACATAAATTAATTAATTGTACAGCAAGACAATGAGAAATCATAGCAGAGATTATTAATTACATACATGTGGACAAAGCTATTACTGTATTATGTTTTCTCTTACAGTTCTTCAAAAAAAAAGAGTCAAATATATCAAAGGGAGGTGAATACAATGCTTAGTCAGTCTGGGAAAGGTAAGGGAAAACACACACTTGGATTAATAATGTGCCTGCTAATGGTGTGCATAATACTTGAAAATACAAACACACATTCATTTCTCTGTTACATTGTAAGGTTTTATTTTTACCAATGTCTCAACAGGAAGGCCACCTTCATCAAGGGCAAAGACACTAGTGCAGCCTCCTGTGTTTTCGAAATTGCAGTGGTTTAAACTCTATTTATATTTTTTTTCCGATTTATTGTGCAGACTTAGTTGTTGACAAACTTAAGAAACTAAAGCAAATCGGTAATAATGTGGAAAAACCAAGTCCTTTGTGAAATGTACTTTGGATCAGGTGAAACCATTTCCTAACAGGGATGTGAACAGTAACGCAAAAACCAGGAAATCTAGGAAAACAGTAATCTCTGTTTTAAAAACCTGAAATCCTGAAAAATCTAAAAAATACTGAGAGAAAACAGATTGACACATGCAGCAAAAAGCTGCACAACACAGCTTGAGTTGGGATATTTTGGTTCTGTGCTGCTCTGTCCAACAGCTGAAGACAAAGACTGTCAAAAACATCTGCGGCCCTTACACTGACATTTTCAATAGGCTCCAACCAATTCGCAGGCAGAGAGTCTATCACAGGCTAGGGGACATTTATTTATTATAGTCAAACACATTCTATATTTTATACTGAAATTACCATTTTTATTTACATTGCATGCTATATTGTTAATGTTAATTCTTTAAAAATACCAGAATGCTGTCCTTGAGTGAACAGATGTGGTGAGTCCCCTTGTGATTCTTATGAGGAGGTGTATGGATGTAGTGCCACGGGTAGCCTCCAATCTGTACACTATTATCAGAGCAGGACACCTCGAAAAGCACTGGAGGGCAATCTGTGGAATAAGGATGAAAAAATCAGCTTTGCTTCTCAGAGGAAAACATCCCCGCTCATAGGGGCCATTATGGTCCAATAAAAATCTTTCAGACACAAAGATATACTATCGATCTAGACTGAGTAACTGCCCCACCCTTGAAGTGGATATTCACTGGGATACCGAAAGGATCTTCTCCCACTGTTTTGCCCCCATGAAATGAACTCTGCTCTCCAAGTGCCAATTTCTTTGTCATGTACTGAAAAAAAAATAAAAAGGATTTCAGGTGAAATGTTATACATCAGATAGACAAAGCTGTGAGCAGTCAGATGACCCAAAAAGGAAGAAATAAAACATTAAATATGTAAATATTCAAAGCTATCCTTTTGACTCTATTATTAACACTGAGATATTCCCCTATTCACCACAAAATTGCACTGGGAGCACTTTAAGGATTAAAAGATACGTACCTTATTCACAATGTGCTCAAAGCTGTACAGCTTCACTGACTTGGTGCTGTAGGAGACAGCTAGGACACCTTGAGACAGAACAACATCAGTAACACCATTCCCAAATACCTGAAAGATTAAGATTTGTGAATAATTTAACAGTTCTATATGACTCCCATAAGCAAATCTGAAAAAGGTATGAAAATACAAGTTGCAATACAGTCTGCATACCTTTTTGTTGATCTCCATAATGCCCACAATTTGCAAGGGGAAAACATGAAAGATGGCCAGGTGCATCAGTGTATTCTGATCGATACCTGCCTGTGAAATGTAGAAAAGAAAAAAGGTGACATTTTGTGTTTCAACCAGCTATATGATAGCCATGTTTTGAACACTTAAAACTGGGCTATCCTCCGCAGGCTTGCACATACAATGTGCTCTCCACATCAGGGTTCCCATCCTGGGCCTAACGATACTGTAAAATTCCCAGATAGGCCTATTACATGATTTCATATTTATTCCTTCCTTAATTTATGACTTTAATGTTTAATGCAATACACCTTTCAAAATCCATGATAATCCAGAAATTCCATGAACAGCGGGAACCCTGGGCTTGGTTCCCTGCTATACACTCTCCTGTCACTCTGTAGTAAGGCAGAAATGCCACGAAAATAAAACTAAATGAATAAACAAAGAAGATTGATGTTACCTGTCGTGCCAAAGGTGTTCCTTTGTTTTGAATGGACTTGACATAAAATGTCTCTTGAGAAACATCCCAGCCAAGGTACCTACAAAAAAATTGGAACACATAAGGTTAACAGGTTTATATAATAAAGTAAAACTGAAAATAAATGATTTAACCTCCACTCAAGGAGCACAGAACTCAAACAGTTGGAGATACCTGAACTTGTGGTGTGGGGAGAGGTAAACTCTCTGGAGTTCTTCTCCTGTTTCGGCTGAAAGGCGATACAGCCAGTTATTGGCTGTCAAAGCCAACAGGCTGGGTTTATGATCAGAGGGAGAGGCTAATGCTTTGTCCTGTCAATAAAAACACACAAGTGCAAGTTTTGAGAACCAGCCTGAAACAATCTGAGAAAAAATCTACTCATTGCAAGTCGAGTGATAAAATCTCTGACTGTGAATTTAAGAGAGGTGTTCAGTTTCACTTACAAGTGGACTCTGACATAGTAATGCATCTTCAATTTTCTCCAATTTGGACCGCTTGGGCAACTTGTACAGAACTTCAGGCTCTGAATGAACACTGAAACCAGAAGACTCATTCACTCGTTGTGTGTCCAAAATGGAAACATTTGATCCTGTTGTCCATGTTATTAGGCATAGGCCTATAGATAAACACTGAATGTACAGACTGAGACATCTTCCTGATACTGAGTTGCAGTCCCTTTTGCACAATCCACCTCTCAGTTGACTCAAAGCTTAAAAATAATTCTCTAACTCATCTGCATCTCCACCTTTGTGATTGGTCTAGATTTAATAAGGGAAGTCAATAAGGGATAATGGCTTTTACCTGGATTCACCTCACCAGTGTACTTCAAGTGTAGGACAGGCCAGGAAACACATACTTACCAACTGTAGCAACTCTGGTAATTTTCAAAGTAGATTTTCCCATTCTCATACGTTATTGTAGATTTTGAGGTCTTGCTCCATACTTTGATGAAATTTCTGTTGTCCTAGAATTAATAATAATAATGAAAGTATATGTTCCCTAAAAATGTTACTCCAGTCACAACACATTTTTGAACACAGTGTGTTGCTCATTACCTGGAGGACAACACCTCTGAGGATCCTCATATTGTGTCTGGTCAGAGTCCCAGAATCCTGGACCCCTCTGGACCGGAGGCTCAGCAGCTCAGTGGCGTTGGTCTTCCTCCGGTAAGGCGCCATCACTAGGTGGCACTTGAGAGGACTGCTCTGGGGCATGGCACAAGGAAGGTGAACCTAACACCGCAACACAAGCCAGGTAGGAGCAATTTGGTTTCCCAGGCCGAGATAACAAACCTTACCGAGCCTGGATCTATCCAACATAGCGACCCTGCCCTGAGTTCGTAAATGGGAAAAGTTCAGAACTGTGTCGCGCGGTTGAGCTCGCGAACCTCACTGTCGTAACTTCACTCACAAGTCTTACCTAGCTCACTAATGTGACTTGAAATAACCAATATGTGGTCCAGCGTAGCTTGCAGGTGTAAGCAACGGAGTGCAGTCAATAGCTAAAAATGAGGTAATGTAATAACGCTGCATGTTGACCGCTGTAGCGTTAGTTAGCTAACGTTAGCTCCATTTTTGTAGTCTTTGTAATTGTCGTTTCCGGGTGCGGTTCTTGATATCCGGTTGACATCCAGGAGCAAAATGTATAGATGGCAGAAAGGGAAACGTTACTCAGAGAAGCTGGTCAGTCAAAATGCAATCTAGTAATGTGTCATCTCAACAGCTATTTGCATACGGTATTTTTATACACTCACCGGCCCAAATAAGTTTTCCATAAAACATAAAAGAGCTGTCACATGTTTGTTAAGCAAAACCTGCACCCCCTGTTCTTAATCTGATTATCTACGCTGTTGTGTGACTTTCAATTAATGTGCAACTTTTAGATTATGGCTCGGTTTTTTGATGAGCATGATAATTAATCATAATTAACTGTTAATCATATTATCTAATAATAATAATGTATTAGGCTAATCAAATGCTGATGTTTTGCCAATAATAAGTGAGTAGCCTATACTCTCCAGCTAATCTTGGACAAAACTAGCAAACTTGAAATAACTAATTGAAATTGAGCATGAAATGTTTGTGCCTCATGTCATGTGCAAGTGTTTATGATTATGGACCAATTATTATCATCTTTTTGTTGTTGTTTAGTTGCTCACTCCACTTACCCACCCCACTCCATACTGAGCAGAGGTACAACTCCACTCTTCAAGGACCAAAGACTTTCTATATAAACTGAAGATTGCACTAAATTCACAAATTATTATTATTTGATCATAATATGATTAACAGTTAATTATGATTCAATGTCATGCTCATCAAAAAACCAAGCCATAATCTAAAAGTTGCACATGAATTGAAAGTCACAAAACAGCGTAGATAATCAGATCAAGAACAGGTGGTGCAGGTTTTGCTTAACAAACATGTGACAGCTGTTTTATGGAAAACTGGTGTTCCCATTATTTTGGCCAGTGAGTGTATATCAACTATACATGTTGCACTTTCTTTGTTTGGAACTTGAAAAATATGCTTATATCACAGCTGTTATTAGCATTTTTTGCATAAATCTGATTGATATTAGATTTGAAAGAGTGTGTGTGTGTGTGTGTGTGTGTGTGAGAGAGAGAGAGGAGAGAGAGAGAGAGAGATAATGTTTGTATATAATTTTGCCTGAAATGAATTCACCTCTTTTTACAGAGTAAATGCATACACTGCGGAGCCTCTCTCCAGCCATAGTGGCTCACGTTTTCAGCAGATTGTCCATGAGACTACATAGCACTGGAGGAAGACCTTCTGCTCCACTGGGATCAAGGATTCTGACCGATCCTGAGGACATCTTCAAGCACAACATGTGGTCAGTGTTGTAGTCGGGTATATGGGCTGGTATAAGAATATACACTCCTCTTTTTCCGGGCATAGAGAGTACCTTGTCTGACTGACGCATGACACTGAGGTTTCCCTGTGTCAATCTGCCAGTGAGTAGTATACCCACCTATAAGCTTAAATACCATATGTCATATATGGGATTAAAGTATAGGCCTTCTCACTTTTAATAACAGCTAACTGAAATTTGGGGGTTCAGTTGAGAGCTTCATTGAGATGTTCTTTTTTCAAAAGCCTAGCTGGGCTTTTCTAATACGTTTTGCTGGGAACCCATACTGCAAAAGCATTCCAAATATACGTCAGAATATGTTCAGGCATACGTCTAAATATAATGTTGACAATGGAAATACATTCTTTCTATGCGCTGTTGACAATCAACGAAAAACATATTTTGAACGCATATCATCTGCAAATGCAACATCTCTAAGCATTTTCTGAAGTATACGTGAAATAAATTTTTTTTAGAATGGAAACTAATACAATTAATTTCCATATTGCACAATTAGTAAGTCATAATAATTGACCATCTGGAGTGTTGCACATCCCTAACTGAAATGCATTATGTTGTAGGGATCATGTACAGTGGACAGAGGAGGAGAAAGAAAACGCTCGTCAAAAGGCAGAAGAAAATTCCTGTGTACAAATTCCTTTACAGGAACAAGGCAAGCAAGAATGTATTCTCTCAAAATATTTGACCAAGTTAGATTTGATTAGGGTTACATGGCACACAAAAAAAGTAACTTGAAAATGTGTTCAAATTCCCTTCGCTCAGGTAAATATGACACAGAGGCTTGCAGATACTGGGAGAAGTTTTATGAGACGCACCAGGACAAGTTCTTCAAAGATCGCAAGTGGCTGTTTGTAGAATTCCCAGAGCTGCTTCCTTTGGGAGCGGAAAGCATTGCCACAAATGGGTGTCAGGGTGGGCAACCTGCCACATACCCACAACCTAGTGGATCTGGCAGGCACCATCAACATAGCAGTCCCACTCACCAGCACAGAAATGCAGACGCTTCTGAATGCCAACACCCCTGTCATGGAGAGGAGCTAGAAAATGATGAAGCCACCATACAAACTACCTCTTTCCCTGGACAGCATGCGTCTTTCAGGATCTTGGAGGTTTTTAAATACGTTCACGTTTATTGACCTTGATTTTGATTGCTGTAATACAGACTGTTGTACGTGGTCCGTTGCACCACTGTAATATATAAAGTAGGTTATAAGATACTGTACTGAAAGCGCTGAATGATTTCACGTGCAAAGTTGCTTTGTCAGGTTCAGAATTATCAATGAAATATTTTCCCTTCACAGGTTGGGTGTGGGGTGGGTAACAGTGTGTTTCCTATTGTTAATTCAATCAAGTGAGTATATTTTCTGAGATATTGCATGTATAAGTGACACTTGTTTTATTTCCTATTGGCATTGTTGCCCTTTTCTTTGTTGGAACTACCCTTGTATTCCCAATTCTGTATATTTGTTTTTCCAAGCAGTCATTGCCCGAATATGACATGTTTTTCATATTTACATGTGGAACATTTTGTGTAGAGCACTTTGCAAGGCCAGGAAAAGAAAATAATGAACAGGAAGTCTTAAATCGTGACTTCTGTGCATAATCCTATTAAGAGTTCCTGTATAAAAGGGTTTCCTTACAGTTGGCAGTCCATTAGACTCCTTTGTGTAGTATAGAAATTAGTGGCACTTGTTCAAAATACATATTCTTGTTTGCTAGTCAAGCATTTTGTCAACTCTTTTGCTGGCTATTGCTCTGTGCAAAGTGTAAACCTTTGAATACATTTGTTTGATTATTATTGATATGAGAGGCACATCATTTAACTGCTTTATCTAATTGTTACAGTGTTACCTGTGCAGGTAATGATTTAGGGGTTATTTAGATTCTTCTGTTTCACAGGGAAACGGGCGCATTCTTATACTGTTGTGACTTTTCCCCACGTGCCATTCAGCTGGTCAAGGTAAGCATTTCTACTATCGCTCGGCACTGATATGCAAATTCCATATCATGTTAGTTGAATTTTACCAATGCAACACTGACAAATATCAGTTTCTTTATAAACAACACAGGTCTATAAAATCTCAGCGAAATTGGCAGGCTTGTTGGACTTGCTTATTGTGGTCATCTTAAAAATACATTGAGGGTATTTTCAGCCATGTTAGATTATCATATCAAAGAACTATAGCTATTTTTGTCTTGTACAACGCTCTTCCATTTCACATTGCCAAAAGTATCTAGACAGATTAAGTTTACATTTAATTAAGTCGTCTTTTTTTCTTATTGTAAAATTGTTGTTCATGTCAATCTGAGCTTTCCAGTAGCGGCATGATGATTCAAATCAGGTTTGATCATTCAGACCCTTGTTCACCTGCACTCATTTACATACTTGATACTGCTACAGAATAACTTCAAGCTGTGTCTGGCTACAGCTGAATCATCATAGAGATTAATTGAAATGCAAAGAAGTTGAGAAGAGAGCCTGATAATGAGGAGTCTAGTGATATTCATGGTTTGCACGGTTTTAGAAGTGATTTGAACATGAAGATTTATTTTTGGCTGTATATGAAAAGTAACCACATTATTGAATCTCATCAATCTGTCCAAATACATTGGCATCCTGAAATAGTGGGATGATCTAGTTCTATTATTGTTCATTTCATATAGACACTTGACAATACACTTAAATTAAAGCTGACAGTCATTTAGCATCTAAAGAGCATGAAGCCAAAATATCAAACAGTGTTATAACAATATATCTGGTCTTATTTCAGAACTAATGTAATCAAGTCAAATCAATCTTAATTTGTCTGTATGGGAAATTTGGTTTGCACACACTTCTGTGCATAACAAATCACAACATCATGTACCATAGAAACAGCCATAAAGAAAGTGCCAGTTGATAAGACCAGAGAAGGAGTCTATAGGTCAGTATCATAATAAAACATCTTACCAGTGGAAAGTCGTTTTAGTGGTTATTTGCAAATTATGCACTCTAATTACAGTGGTCTTACCCTTGCAGTCAAATATTGATCTACAAGTACTGGATGTGGATATTGATTTGGGAAAAAGTTAACCCCAAATTAGCTTACTGAGTAAATTAGTTTACTGAGTTACAAAATAACATATTGACATTTGTTTCAGTTAGCAGGAAGGAGAGGTGAAATTGATATATTTAAAGTAATTGCATCAGACTGACAGATGACTTGACCGATGAAATGAAAGCTGAATATCTTAGAAGCATGATTAAAAATTGAAACTAAAAAATGACTTTATATTTGATCATTTAACTTCTTATAGACAGAATTGTATCCTTTACTATCATTATTTAGTTGATTTTTCCTCATATGTGCCTGCATATGATTTTGATCATAGTTCTTATACCAGACGACTATTAATTTCTCTTTTTGTGTTATAGGATAATATAATCATAGGATTATTCATTGTGATACTCATAGTATACATTTACACTTACATTTTAGGCATTTAGATGATGGTCTTAGACATATTGACTTACAATGAGTGCAACAGTAGAATATGCTTAAATTCCTAGACTAGTATAAGCAACCAATAGTAAGGCGTGCAAAGGTCAAAGTCACAGTGCCCAGGCAATAGATTTAACACGTATCCTATATGGTAGAGAAGTGATAGGTAAAGAAGTAATAGCAAGGGTGAAAGGGTAGAATAGCTGTTTTAATGCCTATGAAGCTTGGGAAATCAAGATACTTGCAATACTGACCAGTGACTTAAATCTGTACCAAAATCACCATATAATCAAATTGGAAATTACATTTGTTTTACATTTAAACTGTTGTAGGTACTTTTTTCTTTATTTTCCTCACATAGGACCATCCAGACTATGATCACTCAATGTGTCACGCCTTCGTCCATGACATTTGTGAGGAGATGGCCTCCTTTCCCTTTCCTCCTCAGAGCCTGGATGTTATTCTGGCAGTCTTTGTGCTCTCCTCCATTCATCCAGAGCGGTAGGTGAAGGTTGGAAGACAAAGATAGGAGAGCCTGATGTCATTTATCACCTGCCAGACTCCCTCCACCCCCCCCTTCACTTTCCCCAGGCTTTGTCTGAATGTCATTGCTAAACCCAACTCCACATCTAAATACAGATCCATTGTCACGTACTGTGTTCATATTGAGTTCAACATATTAAGTGTACACTATATTTTCAGTGGGAAGGTTTGCATGAAAAGCCCTTGCATCCTAGAGGTCGGGGGTAGTAGGAGACAGATCTTTTTATTCATAATGTAAAATAATTTCAACAATAATACATTTACATTATGTTCCCATTTAGAACCGGTGATTCTAAATAATTTTAGTGCTAACTGTAGCCTTTGCACTGTGCACCTGGAGGTTTGTACCCAGCACTGACATTTTGCTTCATATTGAGCCTATGGAAGATTGCAGTTTATATTTGATCCAGTTTGTGTAAGACATTTATATCAACTTGGAATACTTTGCTTTTTTGTAGTTGTTATTTAATACCAGAGGCTTATATTTTGACCCCTCTAATGAATATATTACTATAAGTAACATCTTGTCCAGAACTACCTGGATCTTGACAAGTTGTTTTAACTCAATTCTGTCATAACATTATTGTTCCATTATTCCTGTTATTGACAGAATGCAAGGCGTCGTGAACCGACTGGCTACATACCTGAAACATGGAGGGATATTCCTCTTCCGTGATTATGGCAGATATGACTTGTCACAACTTAGGTTTAAGAAAGGTGAGTCTCTAAATAGTGACACACATCTCCCAAACTCTGAATACTGCAAAGTGTATCTTTGATATGTAGCCTAAATTTAACTCGCATTTTTGTCTACCGTACCTAATGTGGAGTATATTAGCTATATGCTATACTGTGTGTCTTGAGTATTTTTTTGACAATGAAATATTTCCTCTTACTATCAGGACGGTGCTTATCCGAGAATTTCTACACACGTGGAGATGGAACTTGTGTTTACTTTTTCACAAAAGGTGTTGCAAAAATCCTTAACACTGAGCATTGCAATTTTTGTACATGATGTTAAATAGTTAATTGCTGACAATGCTTTCTTTTTACAGAAGAGGTTCATAATTTATTTTCCAATGCTGGACTGGAAGAAATTCAGAATCTGGAGGACAGGCGACTACAAGTGAACAGAGGAAAGAAAGTTGCAATGCACCGGGTGTGGATGCAGAGCAAGTACAGGAAATTGTATCCACCTCCACCATCTTAACAGCCCACCTTGCACAGCCCCATTTGGAACTTTGCCTTTTCTACTTTACTATTGAACATTTATTCAATACTGAAAACTGTTTTTCAGAGGAGAATGTGAACAACACAGACAAAACCATTGTCAATAAACTTACAAAACATGCTGTAAATCAATGGTCTTATCTGGCTTTATATCGATTACTGTGTGTATACATCTTTAAGGTTTGGGTTTTCACCTCTATAGGTCTATGGGGAAATAGACTGATCAAACATCAAACTTGAAAAAATAAATATCTGCCCGAGAGGGATGAGTGTTGGGAGATGGAATTAAACGTTTCGTTACTTTTGCGTTTAAGTTACTCTTTGATCTCATCTAATTGTTTATTTATTGTCTTTGAAGTGAAATCTAATATTTGATTATTTTTTCTTTCGCTTTTAAATACAAAACTCGTTTTGTTCTACAGCTTGCACAATAACGGGATAATGCATATTTCATGTGTATGCCGTGTACATACTGTTGTTTCTTTAACTGAATGTTTTCATTCATTTGCAAAGTCATTCATATGGAAAAGATAAAACTGATATTGATAAAAAGGCATCACCCTCGCGATAAAACACACGACGCGTGACGTTTCAGGCCACTTGAAGACAGAGAGGTACCGAGGAGCCGGGACGCTGCCGAGGTGTGAAGAGGTTTGTGCCCAAAAAAGGATAATTAGACATTTTGGGTCCGCGGCAGCAGCTGTGTCCACATAAAGACTATTGTGAGGCGTCAATCAGATGATTTCACAGCCAGTGGAAAACATTAATCATGAGCGCCGCAGTATCTACACTAAAAGTAGCTTGATGAGTGTCAAAAGTAGTGGAAGTTTGGAGGGGACGCCATCTTTGGTCCCAGCTCTCCACGTCCCCAACACGGATTGTTTTTTCAGCCACATATCACGGCAGTGGTGAAGGCTAAGGAAGGTATCGTGCAACCTAATAAGACGCATAAGTCTTTTCTTCTTGTTCGCGTAGGTCGTTTTGTGCAGTACAAAAGGGAAATGTCTTTAAATTACGAAGAGATCTAGTAAGCTAGGTGGCGAACCTGCGAGCTAGCTGTAGTAACCCGTCAGCTCCAAAGTCCATGGAGCCTGTTGGGCTAGCTGGTAGCACTGAAGACACAGGACCGTCTCTCTGTGCTCAGGCCAGCAGTAACCTAAAGATAACTGTGCATAACGGCAATAAGCCTTTACGAGAACGGAAAGGTTACGGCTATAATCTGTGCATCCTATGCATGCACGTTATGGGTTGTATTAACATTACCTATGGAAATGATTGAGTTAATGCAGGCAACGGAATTAAGCAATTTCTGATGATGGTTAACGTTATTTCGCTGTCTTGTAGCTAGCTAACCTAGGTAGGTTTGGATTGCTAGCATCTATGTAGCTTCTGACTTGATTGTGGTCTTCCCTTAATTTGCTTGCATTTGTGTAGCAAATGTTAATTCACTACAGTGCAGTGGAGAAGCTTCTCCGATCAGGGACGACTTTTCACATTAAGACAGTGGGAATCTAGGTGTTCTCTCTGTGAGATGCTGCTTAGAGCCGCTGCTGTATAATCTGTGCCTTGTTTTGACACGTCAGGATAAGTAGAAAGCTAAACGTTAGATGCCCCTGCGAAAGTCAAGTGACACACCTGGGATACAGCAGGCTAGATACAGTCTGCTCTCTGCTTTGGGCTGTGCAGCATGCATGTGCACCCACACACAATCAAAGAAATGTTGCTGTTCAGTGTGAACGTACCTCAATTGGTGACCTTATGTAGTTAGCTACGATGTTATACATGACCCCCCCCCTCCCCAATAGTTTTGCAGGGATACTGTTATGATGGAGAACCTCGACTTTGCTTTGAGGAATATAGGTAGTCCTTGAATTTCTTGGCGTTATCCAAGTTTCATGCATTGATTGGCCTTAATCAGTGTTGGCTGCATACACCAGAATGACACTTGTAAACTCCCAGATAGGCCTACATTGGGAACATACGCTTTATTTTTGTAGCTTAGCCCACTTAAGATCAAAATCTGCTGGCTCATGTCAGAGATTTTAATGACTTTCCAAGTGTCTGCCATAAACAGGTGGTCACTGCTGAGCAGCATGGAGTTAAAATGACATCCACAGCAAGAGTCCTAAGGGTTCAACCGCTTGCTTCTGCAGGGGCTTGAATATAGATAATAGTTAGGCGTTGAGGCCTTCATGTTTGAAAGAAAAGGAAATCATCCCTCCTTGCTGAAGTAAAGGCCATATACTGTAGCTTATTGTATTTCAGATGTAAAACTGACATAAGCATTGCTTCTGGATGAAAGTTGAGATATGGTTAGGCATCCATCTCAGCAACACAAAAACTCTGTTGAAAACATCAACTGCTGTAGAAAGTGTTTTTAAACTGCAATCTGATCGTTTTACTGGTAGGATTATATAATTTCAACTGGTCCTTTTGTTAACATTTGAATACCTACAACAGCTACTTGGAGTGAATTGGCGTAGAACTAATTATCTCGAGGTTGTAATTGCACAGCAAAGGGGAACACTGAAAATACTAGTTGTTTAATCACAACCTCTGTTATGTTTTGCCTGTCAAAACCATAGTGATGTGAAAGATGAATTTATAGCTTGAAATTTCCTTTTCTCTTGTTGATTTGAAATTAAGTTGAAAATGTCTTGGTGATTACAGGGCTAATCAATTTTGCAGGGTTGAGGCTGTTTATTTTAATATAACCTATATACTCATTGCAAAATTGTCAGACTAGCTAATTGCTCAATGCAAAAACTCAGTTTTATCCAGATTTTTTTAGCTTTTAGTTTTCCTGTCAAATTTGTGGCTGATGCTATTAAACATACAGTGAACATAAGTAGCGTAATTGGGACCTCTTCGTGCTTGCATTTCCAGGCCTTGTCCATTCAGTTGTATAAGGTAAGTGACAGAGGTAGATGATAATTTCTTGAACAATATATATGCACATTTTATTAGAATTACAGAAAAGAAAAAAATGGCAATCTCCATAATGTGACTTTGATTTAGTAGCCATTATTAAAATATCACCTGTGATTTTGGTGATGGTGTGTGTATGGCAATGACCTGGAAAAAGCACTGCGTTAAAAGTATTTGATAGACACCCTCCGGCTAATCAGAATCAGGTACTCTCTCAGGCCATGGTACATTTAAAAATGCACAGCATGGACTGGACACCTGAAACAACTGAACACCTGACCTTTTTTAGTTCAGATGAACAGGAGATGGATGTTAATCTTTACCTGCCTGGTTGTGAGAATTCCAGTTATCTGTACTTTATTTTAAGTTGCTTTCCATACCAGCAGTCTGGCATCCTATCTGCCCAGTTCAACATGCAATGACGCCCCTTTTGGCTACGCCTAGCAGTAGACAAAGCCTTAGGGTTGTCAAAAGTATCGATACTATCGAAGTATCGAGATACCATATTTTTTGTATCGAAAATATTGCGTATTTTAAAAGTATCAAAAAGTATCGAAAGTAGCTATTTAACCTATCAGAAAATGCTCTTATAAACTCTAAAATGACTATATAGCTATGTGACAGGGCAGCTG
>OMLI01090960.1:0-19230 GCA_900302605.1 Rondeletia loricata | reverse complement strand
ATCCGGGGTTGCGTTTTAGTGTGGACGGGCGGAAACGGAGACTTTTGAAAACGATGACGCAGACACCCACGTTCGCTTCCTGATTGGGTCTTATCAGTCATGACGTGTCCTTCCCTGATTCGTCACGCCCCTATCACGTGACCCTTTTCCGGAAGAAAACAAACGACAACTATCAGCCTTGACTACCAGCGGTTAATTCAACATGGATAACGAATTACAGGCGTTGCTGACCTTGTTGTCTATGCTAGCAGCTGTTGTGCAGTTAAATTCTGCATTGTATAATGCTACTACTGCCTACATGCGCAGGAGGCAAGCTATTATTCGAGCGATATGCGACAATTCCCGTGTCCAGCGGTGTTATCAGCCCTACATGGAGCGCCGGTTTTGGGTGAGGCCGGGAAGAACCAGTGCCTGGTGGGATAATTTTATCAATGAAGTTGTGGTTTCTGAGGAATGGCGAGAAAACTTTCTAATGTCCAGATCAGCCCTGATCAACCTCAGTGAAAGACTACGTGCGCATGTGGAAGGAGCAACAACATAAATGAGGGCGCCTGTGGATGTAGTTACAAAGGTAACATGCAAGTTGTATTACCTGAGTGACGAGGGAAGACTCCGGAAAACCGCGAATGCATTTGGACTATCCCGACAAGTTGTTTCAGTCATAAATGAAACAATATCAGTAAACGAACAAAGCATAAATGCTGCTCTCCAGTACGACAGGGACTTCCAGCCACCCAGCAGAGCTATTGTGAGAACAGACAACAACGAAACCGAGGAGAAATGAGTGAGACGTGTGTTGACCAAATTTCTTGACCCATCATGTTTTTAAACTTTTTGTTTTGTTGATTTGTAACTGTAAATTTTTTAAAGTAAATTTGATGTGTGTGTGTGTGTGTGTGTGTGTGTGTGAGAGAGAGAGAGAGATAGAGCAAGACTAGGCTATAGTAACCTAGTAGTATTAGAGTATCTTTGTTGGTGGCTACTGTAAATAAAACCACTTTTTTGTAACTGCGTTTGAAAAATAAAATGTGTTCCCCCCCACTAAATTCATCTCTGTTTGAGTGAGAGTGCAACTAAGCAACCGCGGAGTAGACAATCTGCTTCCTGTTTACACCGGCACGCGCATCCCAGTGTACGTGAATGGTCATGTGATATGCGTTTTCAGGCGTGTTAGTATGGACGGAGATAATTAAGAAACGGTGCAAAAACGCTCGTGTGGACGGAGATCGAAAACGTATTAGTGTGGACGTAGCCTAAGAACAGATACAGAGCAGTAAAAAAGGACAGAGGTCATAATTAGATTGATTCCTGCAGTCTTTTGACAACTCCCTCTCTGTTAAGAAGCTGGTGGTCCATCGGTGACCTTGTGGTGTCCAACAAGCAATCCCATTGTTCCCTGGGGCCGGGACCGGTGACCCTAACTAATCAAACAGTTCCTCCTCCTCCACCACTGAGAGGGAGACAACGGCAGAACCAAACATAGCTGACAAATGGAGATAGGCTTGGAAAATTGAAACTCCGGACAGTGTGCAAGGGTTTAATCTGAAAAAAGGTAATTACTTTTGCTCTTCCATTCGATGGCTTTCTTCGGGAAGAGCAAGTTGCTCCTCTGTTCTATTTTTGCGTAGACTGAAAGTGAACATTGACTTGTGGAGCCAGCCATTCGTTCAAACTGTTAATGATTCTCCTTCCCAAGCAGGGTTAGCTCGATATTGGTGCGATTGAATCGTTGCCGGCGGCTTGCAGAGGCTGGTGCGATTTGATTAACGTTAACAATAAATGCTTGAAGTATCTGTGTGACCTCATAATCGTGGGTCTTGGTGATGTTTGATGTTTTCCCACCACGTCTACATGCATAGACACTTTCTGTACATGTGTACTTTTAATGTGAATACAAGCACATCCTGTATACATAATGTAATCTCACATATTGTTCTTCCTCGTATTTCTCTCATTTGATATATAAATTGCATATATATATATATATTTGTATATTTTTTTCACTAATTTCATACTGCACATATTTCATGTTTATTCTCATATCATACATTGGTTTTTCATTTGTTGTTTCCTTGTCTCAGTACGTTCTACTGCTACCACTGCTGTTATTTTGCACACCCTCTTACTGCTGTCCATCCTTTTTTCATACTTTCGTTCATATTTTTCGACATAACACGTTCTAGTGTTAAAATTGTCGGTTCCGTATGTTTATATATCCCCCATCTGCTCTGTTCTTATTTATATTCTATATTCTTGGCTGTATCCTATTACAGTTTGCTGCTGCAACAGCCAAATTAACTTACCTACAGTATCTCATCTTATCTCATCTCATCTCATCTCATCTCCAGAAAGCACTCAAGTCAGATAAGGCAGTTAAATCATGGCTCTGACCCCATGGTCTATTGGATACTATTGACACCATGCTTTCAGCTTAACTGGCCACTATCGCTGGTGATCCGTCTAATTGTATCCTTAATTGATTTTCTCCAGATAAGCCTGTAGTTAAGAGTCACTCAGTGGGCCATTCTGAGGAGCTGGCTGGCTCATACCACTCCTGTTCCAAACCCAATTACGTACTATCAATTATACATCCGTTTTCATGTACCCAAAGAATGATCATTAATAAAATTCTGCTTCGTATATGACTGTACCATCCAAAAATCTGACCCTGCCCTCTTTTCGCTCTGCAGCAGACGTATGTGTCGCCCTCCAGCCATCAGATGGCTCCTCCCAGCCCCAACAACAACAACAACCACCACCACCAGCAGCAGCAGCAATGGCAGCAGCGGCAGTGGGGGAGAGCAGCTGAGCAAAACCAACCTGTACATCCGCGGCCTCCACCCAGGAACCACAGACCAGGATCTGGTCAAGCTCTGTCAGCCGTAAGTAGCCTAACAACAAATCACCCCGACCTCTGCACGCGCCCTCAATAAAGCTCTCCCTGGCTGCCCACAGTGTGAATGAACCAGGCTAGAGGAGCAGAGTAGATAAAGGTAGAACAGAGTAATGGATTAATTAATGGATGAATGGACAGATGGGTGATGGCGGGATGGATGGATGGATGGATGAATGCATTGGTGAATGTATGGATGCATGGATATATAGATGGATGGATGAATAAATGAGACATATGACATTGTGTTCAATCATGTATGTGTTTTGTTGTTCTAAAGCCCCGTTTACACATTTGAAATACACATCAGTGCTAATTTCTTGAACTGAGAAGAGGGTCACAGTTTCATCCACAAAGTATGTTTTAAGTAGCCTGGCTAACGCACCAACTCTGTAGCCATATACCTACAGAGTCTGGGGAGGCTCTTTGATCTTGTCGGCATATTACGCAGATAATGAAGGGGCTGTGCCCTCAGCCCTTAAGGCGGGGTGCTGTGCTGGTTGGATATCCCCATTTTGAATCCAACGAATCACGATCTATGTATTACTTAAGCACCGCCTCACGAAACCACAGTGTCACGTGTCGTTCATCTATTCCTGTTTACATGCGTGATTGATTGGCAGGCGGGGGGCGTGCGCATTCAAATATGAGAACCAATCAAAACACGGTTGGTTTTCCGAACGAATATTGCACAATGAATGGGACCCTGTCCAGACCAGTTGGTACAGCCCAGTTTGCTGGCTGTACCACGCAGTCGGCGTTAGCCAGGCTATGTTTTAAGTGCCATCAGTTAGTAGCCTTATGGAAAAACCAACAACCATTTGGGCCGCAAACTAAGACCTTTCAGTTTGGCACAGCTAAGCACAGACTTTCCAACAACGTACTGAATGTTTAGTCTCCCTCTCACACGCTAACTCTCTCTTTCTCTTCTTGCTCCTACGCCTTCTATCCTATATGAATTATCACTCTTCTGTATTCTCCTCCTTTAGTCTTATAGATTACCTTCATACAATACGATAATGTTG
This sequence comes from Rondeletia loricata, assembly GCA_900302605.1. NCBI lineage: Eukaryota > Metazoa > Chordata > Actinopteri > Beryciformes > Rondeletiidae > Rondeletia > Rondeletia loricata. The sequence goes on along the minus strand of OMLI01090960.1, from coordinate 15,312 downwards.
AGGATACTCTATCCTTATTCAAAGTCATATTCTGCACTATAAATACCTCACTATGAGTACCAGTGTTAATGTCTGAAAACTGTGATGTGGGCAGCATGTAGTCGGACGTCAAACAACAGCGTCATGCGATCTGTGTTTGTTAGATCTTCAATTAAACACATCAAAACAAGCTGGGTTGAGATGAATGATCTGGGTTCGCTTAATTGAATACTGGAGCCTGGTGATGAGATCCAGAAGAGCAGAGAGAGACTTTGAGAGAGGAGAAGAGTGGGAGAAAAGGAGGGAAGGGGAGCGAGAGAGAGAGACTGAATAAGAGAGGGAGAGGCCTGCTATTTTACAGCTGTCTGGAAGATATGGCTCACATGAGGCTGCCCAACCCTACAGGAAACGGCGAGCCCAGGGGAAAGGGAAAGACAAACAAGGGCAATGGCATGAAGAGGGGGGTGTAAGGGGGAGATGGAGGGAATCAGGGGGGGGGAGGAGTGAATGGAGTTCAGGGTTTGTGTGTCAGGTGGTGTTCTGTGGGGGTAGTTCTCATATTTCTGCTTTTACAGAGCAGATAAAATCACTGCATGAAATTTGCCTTTTAGCAGAGCACATTACGGCCAATGTAATAGAGAGGATACTGTGTCCAATTATACTTGATAGAGAGAATGGTCGCACATGGGGATGTAAAAAAGCAAGAAGAAAAGTCACGGAGTAAATTAGATTGACTTTACTCGAGTTTGAACAACAGTAAAGGCGTGCATGCTCTCAGGAAGCAACACGCCCCCAGCTCCCCTCCCCCACGCCGAGAGTTGCTCTGTGCAGGCTCTGAGATGTAGTGTGGAGGGAGTGAGGGATGAAAGAAGGGGATGGGGGTTGGTTCTGCATCCCCGGCCCCTGCAGCGTCTCTCTGGATGGCTGGCTGTAGCTCTGGTTCTAGCCCTGGTACTGTCTCTGGTGGTTGACCATGGATGGACATTGAGCTGGACTCTCTGGACACTGTGCTCTCTCACACATGGCTGAGTCTCCAGCCCCTCTTTTCGCTCCGCATCATGTAGCCCCAGACCTCTGAGCTGAATTCGGTAAACGGGCATCTCCACTGTGTAAGCAGGGCAGCAAGCACAGCTCACAGCTAAAACACTAGTTCTAATCTTTCTCAAGTTGTAGACTGGCTATGGGTTGTCGTGTATTCAAATCGATGATGCATATGAAAAATATAGGAAGTCATCGTTAACTGTCCCAGACAATTGTGTTATTCCATAGTGTAATGCATAGAAATTGGTGCTCTATAACTTAGAAGCAGAAATGTAGCATGAAATAGTAATGTTGTATAGGAGGTCAAATGCATAATAGAAGAGACGTACAGTGAGCCAACACTGGATGAATTCAGTTCAGTTGTTTCTTCTGGGACTGAGTCCATATTATTTGGCCAACCGTAACATTTTGATGGGATAAATGAGTAGCTCAACATACGGCAGCGTCTATCTGTGATACTGAGAAGTGTTAGAAAGAATGTGAATTTAAGTAGTTGATATGTTTGAAGACCAATTATGGTTTGGTCTGCTTGCATTGCTCTAGATTGGGGTGGTATAGTCGTGATTAAACTAATATATGAACCTGCTGCACACTCCATACTTCAGTATTCATATTCCGCACATGTAGTAGTATAATCCACTGGTGTAGATGTATCCAAATCAATCATTTAGAATTCTTGGATAATCCCAGAAAAGCATAATCATCCTCAATCTCAAGGTGACCTTTAGTTAGTAAGGGAATAAGGGATTTGTAGATTTCTTTCTGGAGGTAAAGTAATCCTAAAGTAACTGAAAATAATAAGATTTTATTACCAATTTGGAGTAATCCAATCAATTAAGAGTTCAGAGTAAAATTTTTGCACGTAAATCTTTAAACTAATACATTTTGAAAGTGACTCTCCTAGCCCAGCTGATATATTGCGGTGGTGCAGTGTAGCTGGATGAAAGCCGGAGTTAACCGGGAGGGGCACTATGACCCAGCGGAGGAGCAGAATGCTGCCTAGAGAGAAGCTGGTTAGCAGAGTGAGAGTGTGGATGTGAGCCAGCATCGGACAGGACAGCCAAGGAGAGGCATATCAGATTACACTGCATGCACATGCCCGGAGAGATGGGAACTGATAGACACTCTACTGCACAGACGCATCGGCCCAAGCCAGGCCCTATCCTATACATCTGCAATATCTATAGCTGGCCAGCTAGATAGACAATGCAGCATTGTTCATGTTGACAGTGCATTGTGATGCTGTCTAAAAATGCAGAGACATTCATTTTTACAATATTGTCATGTCACTTTTGATTCCCCTTGAGGTATGATCCCTATCGGCGTCTAGGTGTGAGCTGGGATTAAACTGATATGGAAATCCATATCTCTTTGCAGCATGCAGAAACCCACGGGTCGTTACTCTTATTTCACTCAGTTTGCGTCCCCTCCCCTTTCAAAAACATTTCCCTCTGAACATCGTTATTATCAGCGGATGTAATTGTATTCAGCTTTCATTTTACTCAATCTGTTAGTTGAATTATAATTTGAGCACAAAGTCCTTATAGTATGTTTAGTGTAGATAGAAACTCCATTACTTCAACCATATTGCAATATGGAATGTAAACAAGCAATTATTTTCTGTACACAATGGAAGAATACTTCCTGAGCATAAACCTCAGTGTTTTCCAGGTATGGGAAAATCGTGTCCACCAAGGCCATCCTGGACAAGACCACCAACAAGTGCAAAGGTGAGGAGTTGAGGTTACGGTACATTTTTGACACACTCTTCTCTGTAAAGCAGGCCACTATATGTACCCAGCGCAAACATTTATCCCCACTCAACATGTGTGTACTTTGACGTAACATGACTGTGGGCAGCGGTGCACAACTCCACATCTGTCTTCTGTGGAAAGGCACTGTCACATTAATCCAAACCTGGCTGCCTGTCTCTTCCAGTTCAAACACTACTGTGTGCGTGCTTCATGACTTCATGTGACATGCCTGTTCCCATAGAATCCTGTGCATATCTCATCGTCATAAGTTTACGTCTGCTCCTGTCTGTCTTGGTCCCTGCAGGCTATGGCTTTGTTGACTTTGATAGTCCAGCCTCAGCTCAGAAGGCGGTGACGGCGCTGAAGGCGGGTGGAGTGCAGGCTCAGATGGCCAAGGTAAGAACCCTGCTCCCACACATGAGAAGTCACTATGCAGCGGACCCGTTTCTCACTACCTGGAATCAGGTTCATTTAGAATCTCGGTCAGGATTAAGTCCAAAGTACGTGTGGAAAAAACTCACATCACATATTGAACTTTGTCACACTTTGCTCTTTATGGGGAAGACATTTTGACAGCGATTTCACAAAAACTTTAAGGATGAGTTTTAAATTATGAATTTAATGATGATCTTCTTAATTCACTCACCTTGCAACAGGAACTCTCGGTTGGACTGTGGAAAACGCTCTTTGTTCATTGACCTTATCTTCTGCTTATGTATGCTCTCTTTCCATGCTGTCTCAGGATCTTGCTCTATCTCCCCTGCTCCCTTTCTCCCTATGGTTTTTTGGTTGTTAGGGTATTATATGAGCAGTGACTCATGAATGTAAGCCAATTAAGCCTCTCAGTCTGTGTGCGTGTGTGTGTGTGTTTGCGGGAGTTGCATACATGCGCACATGGGTGTATGCTTATACCAGTGTATTTAAGGGTATGAACATATTGTGTGCACAAACAAAGAGTGTGTGGATGCACACAGGTATGCGTGTGTAATGTGTGTGCACACATACATGATGTGCATGTGTGTGTGTGTCGTACTGCATAGTGTCCCATAGTGGAGTGTGTCCCAGGGCCTGCTCTCTGAGCTCCCTGCACAAAGGACCTGTCTGTTCCCCCTGGTGGCGTCTGACTCAGTGTCTGAGCAGCTCCCCAGTCAGCAGGGCCCTGTGCCCAGCCACCCGCCCTGTCAACACTCACACACACACACACACACACACACACACACCACACTTGACAACCACACATGCACTTTACCAACCTCATCTCAAGCGGATCATCATCATACATGGGCACACACGCACACTCACACACACACACACACACACACCACTAACACCCCGGGAAAGCTGATCTCTCGTTAAGCTGGATCACTGACATTCATACGGCTTCTCACTCACAAAGTAACTTGATTTCTCTCGCCCGTTCACTCTGGGGTTTACAGCATGGCTTATGTTTGCATCAGATTTCTCTCTGACTCATTCTGACTCATTGGTGGTTGAAATCCACAGCAGGTCTTTGCTCCGTGCTCCCATGGGTTCGCTCCTCACCACTAGTTCTCTCTGCTGAGAGGCAGGAAGAGGAGGAGGAGGGAGGTGAGGGAGAAATCACCTTCACCACAGGTCGCAGCAATTACACATGCATTATTCATGGCATGGAAATTAATTCACAATGCATTGTTACAGGTTTTTAATCACATCTGCCCTCCGAAGTAATGAATATGCAAAATGGTTAGGGGGAGATACAGATTGGTTATCTTACAAGCTATCGTTGCTTTTGGTCAAATTAGATTTGTTTGAGCAGGGAGCAAGGTGGGAAAGCCTACCAAGTAAATCAAAGGCATGAGACGAAACTGTGGCGCTCCAAAAGAGTTTCTTTGAGGTCGTTCTTTAAGAATTTCAGATTCAGATTTGAAATAGCTGTATAATTTGGCTGATTTATGCAAGCCGACAGAGCCGGCCCCTGCGCCTGAATTCAAGGTCGGGATTAACACATGAATATAACTGCATGCATGTGAGTGACATATTATCACCATGCCCAGGGAAACAGGATGATAATGGTCGCCTTGTGGGAATATGATAGCACGAGGCTTTAGATGTTCTCCAAATCATTTCCAAAGGTCTTTGTCCAAAATGTCTTCTCCACTGAGAGCACATAATCATTTTAGATCATCCATGGATGGAGAGCCTTTTGAAATGTAATTATGCTCTGATATCACATTACCTGGCACCTGCCCCTTCATCCTCTTAAGAGGCTAGTCGCACACAATGGGCCTGTCTTCTACCCTTTTGGTAATAAAGTATTGGAGATAGAGTACGAGAGAGAAGAGTGCGAAGCAGGATGGATGCAGGGGAAATAGACAGAGAAAGAGAGAGTCAAAGAGAGAGAGAGAGAGAGAGAAGTTCAGCTGAAGTCCAGCCAGACCGCTATCTCCTCCATCTCTGCATATCTTCCCTCTCCTCAGACTTCTTCCACGCAGCTCAACTTCTCACACAGGCCAAAATGAAATGCACCCTCAACCTCACCCCTCTACCCTTTCTCTGTTTTTCCAACTGTCTGACGTCCTCCACTCTCCACCCTCCCAAATATGGGACATCTTAAACACTTCCTCGTGCTGTTGACGGCAGCTTTGGAAGGCTTTTGATTATTGGAGGACTCCTGTCATCTTGCCACAGAAGAGCCGTGTCTGTTCCTCATCCACACATGTGACCTGTCATTGCATGTCCTCAGGGCAATGCCTGTCAATCATATATAGTCGTACACACCCACAGCCATTGTGCAATAATTTATTCATACATTTCTTATATTTAGTATGTTTAGTATATTTATATTTACTTATATTTAGCATTATGCACTTTATTCACTTTACTGCTGTGCATGATAGCACCACTGTTTACTGTAGGCTACTGTAGGTAAAACCTACTTCTGAAAAACCTGCTCTTGTTGTTGATTGTCATTGCTGTTGTTGATTGTTGAATGTAAGTACAGTGTGAGTTACTGTGAACCGGAGTCAAATTCCTTACATGTGCAAAAGCATGTTTGGCCAATAAAACCCGATTCTGATTCTGATTCTGATCCTTAATCCTCTCCTGGCTTCTCTCCATCCAGCAACAGGAGCAGGACCCCACCAACTTGTACATCTCCAACCTGCCGGTGTCCATGGACGAGCAGGAGCTGGAGAACATGCTGAAGCCCTTCAGCCAGGCCATTTCCACACGCATCCTCCGCGACGCCAACGGCACCAGCCGAGGAGTGGGCTTTGCCAGGTATATGCTTTGGGTATGCAGTCAAAAGTATTGGGACAGTCGGCTAAAGTCAATCATTTTAGGTGTAGCCTCACCCTACTTGGAAAAAAATAATAAAACATGTATACAGTAATATGAGGCAAAATTCCAAATTAGAGTAGTTAGTTAATGCTAACACTGTAAATCAACTTCATTTTCCAGCACTAAATATTGGTGACTGCGCCCTCTGGTGGCCAGTATGGGTAGAACATATTCAACTGTGTCAAAGTGGAACAGATCAGTGATGCTTTGCCACCTGCTGCTGTTATACACAATGATTGTGTTTTTTTTAATGATCACTTGAAATAAAATAACCTTCTCCTGCAGGATGGAGTCAACAGAGAAATGTGAGGCCATCATCCAACATTTCAATGGCAAATATATCAAGACTCCACCTGGAGTGCCAGGTGAGGTTTCTTTATTTCATTTATGTCGTTGAGGTGACATCTTGTTTATATGTAGCATCCTTTCAACAAATCGCAAATCAAAGAACAACAAATCGACTTTCGTGATATTGAACATAATCCTCCATCACACAACATTGTCCTACATTGATATAACCTGCCAATCAAAACTCTACCCCAGTGCCAGCGGAGCCCTTGTTGTGTAAATTTGCCGATGGGGGCCAGAAGAAGCGTCAGAGCCAAGGGAAGTATCTGCAGAATGGCCGGCCCTGGACGAGAGACGGGGAGACGGTGAGTTTTCGTCTAATGCTTTTTCGTCCAGCCGGATGACCCCTCTGGAAACTCTTATTCTTTATTATGCTACATTGTTTGAGGCTTCTGATACATTGCAGTCTTTTTGTCCTTTTTCCCCCAGGGAGGAATGACACTGACATATGACCCCACCACAGCCTTACAGAATGGGTCAGTGCTACTAATCTGATAAGATGATAAATGGGCCAGATTGGGAGCATGTTCTGGTGACTAATGACTTGTGTCTCTACTACAGGTTCTACTCCTCTCCCTACAGCATTGCCCCCAACCGGATGATCGCGCAGACCTCCCTCTCCCCATACATGCATTCACCTGTATCTACCTACCAGGTACTGTGGTCGTGTTAAAACTCCTAAAGCTGGGGTGTTAGTTGACTAACTGTGACATCTTGGGTTTGAATCAAGCCGGGGACCGTTGTCACATGTCACCCCCCCCCCTTCCAATCCTTCCTGTCTCTCCACAGTGAAGTATCAAGTAAAACAAATTACCTTTAAAAGAACTCTTAAATCTGAAGACAACACAGCACTTTTTATAGGACTTCACCATTAGATTCTAAGTTGGTATGACCCCTTTATATTATGTAATGTTATCATTTCAGGTCCACAACCCATCCTGGATGCATCACCAGTCGTACCTCATGCCGCCCACAGTGAGTACCTTGAATCTTGAAGTTGTCGGTCTCCCTTCCTGTTTGTTTTGTGGGAGACAGCGTGCCGTCTTAATATTCTGTTACCTGTCTGACTAACAGTCACTGTGTCCCGTCTGGTAACAGTTAAACTGCTAACACTGTGTTTATCCATAGGGAGCGGTCCTGACGCCAGGAATGGACCACACCATGTCCATCCAGCCGACCTCTATGATGGGGCCCCTCACACAGCAGCTAAGCCACCTCTCCATGGGCAGCAGTGGCACGGTCAGTGAGTGTAGAATCTTTAGCATACAGCTATCAAATAGATGAATTGCAATAATCAGGCCTTACATACTTCTATCATCAATCTTGCGATTTAAGCTGCACGATGCAACTTTGTACGTTGGCGGCTCGAAATGGCAGCGAGAGGTAACAGAAATCCTGTAAGGTGACGGCAGTTAACTGCACACAGCACGCTCATGTTTACCAACCCGACCGGTCGCTGATCGCTTGATACCAAAGGACACCAAAGGGACGAGAGAGACGGTGCTGAGTCCAGCTTTCTCTGGACGGCGCGCTCGATCACTGCTGTTTAGGAGACAGTTTGGATTTCGCTCTTACGTTTTGATTTGCCACTTCCTGTGGGCGGAGAACACCAGAATTTCATCTGGGCAAATAGAGTGAATCCTCAATTAGGGGATGGAACACTCTTCTCTATCGCAGCCCCACTTTGTGATGTAGGCTGAAAAGACGGGTGTATTTTTTAAAATCTGTTTTACGGAGATTTATCCTATTCTTTGAGTTCATATTCAACAATGATATTGCCAGTATAGAGCCATGTTGAGTAGCTGTCACGTCGTATGAACTTATCATTTCCATTCTCCTCTAGTATATGCCTGCAAACACATCTATGCAGGGGACCTACATCCCCCAGTACACCCAAGTGCCTGCCACCAACGTCTCAGTCGAGGTAATGAACAGTGCCCTTTTTCCCCCTCACTAAAATGGGACAATGCTATAATGTGATATGTGAAACTATGACTCATGGATCTTTACTGACTCTCTTTTAGGAAAGTGCCGTCCAACAATCTGTTGCCATAGAGACACCCACAGAACACACAACCTACTCCTACCAGCATAACAAGTGAAGAGGAGGCAGAGGTGGGTTTTGCTAATGTGTGGTGTGTGTGTGTGTGTGTGCGTGTTTGTTCTGTATCTCTGTACGTGCATATGTATGTGGAGCTAATCTAAAAACAATGCAATGATGGGAGATGCAGTAGTAGCTCTCGTTGCTAATTGGCTGGTCTTGTCCCCCTCTGTCAGATCTTCCTCTGGAGCTGGAGTGACTCTCATGGGGCCCGGCTGCTGAAACTCAGCACAGTGACTCTGGACTTAAGGCACCAGACACTCGGGAGGAACATGGACCGTTACACACAGAGGACAAAAGGATATTTTCTACAAACTCATACTTTATGACAAACTCTTTTACTCCATACAGGCAAGACTAGAGGATGGCAAGCAATGGGAAATGGAAGAACAGAACATGGAGCGTCAATTTTGATAACGGTCAAGAAAGAAAAACAACCCTGTCACACACAAACACACACTACACATAGTTCACGGTTGTTGTTGTTTTTTTGGTGCACATATTAGATTTTTTTCCCCCTAGTACTTCTCTGGGGAGCCAGAATAAAACCAGGAACAGAACATTTCAACACCAGTTTTAGAGTCATGTTTTGTTTTGACCTATTGTAAGATATGCTGATTTTACTTTCAAGCTTTGAACCTGCCTTTTTGTACATAATTGTTTTTGTTTTGTTGTGTTTTTAGCTTCATGCGTCATTGTTTTATTGATTGGTGCAAATATTTGAATAGAGAAGGCTTAAAAAACAAACAGACAAACAAACAAAAAGCCAAGGACTCTATTTTGGACAGATATGGTGCTAACCTGGATTAGCTTCTCTCAAAGTGGCAGCGAGTTTATCAAGCATGAAACCTTAACTGAAGTGGTCTCACTTCTTTTTGACACTTGAGTCTCAAAAAAAAATTTGTTCCAGCAATCTTTTACAAAGCTTCAGACAATCAATGGATTACAATGAATTGATGATTTAGAGATGATGGTCAATGATGACAGAGTTCATATAAAAGACTGCTTTCAGAGTTTAATAGATTAAAAGCGTTCCAGAAAATGTTCAGATGTTTCAGATTTGAGCTGCTCCACTTGTTAAATCCAAAGTTGCTCAACAGGGATCACATCTCACACAGAGCTGCCTGTACATAAGAGTTTTGAGTTTATTTAGCCTTTCTTTTGGTTTCTTAGTATCAGTGTAATAACGCTACAATTATTTTAATAACAACATTTGATCAAATTGTGTGTACATAGCAATTAGTGTATTGCTATGTATTTTCAATTAACAGGTTTTTACACAATTTGCTTTTATAAAAGGATGCTGAGTCCACACAAAAATAAATCACAAATGTATTTTCTAAATGTTGTTATTAGACTAAGAAGGTCTTATTACATGGACATGGAAATCAACTGTTAGAAGTGTGTCTCTTTCTTCAGGAGACACACTGTTGAGGTGGATTGATATGGCCAGTATACAGATGCTTTGATATTGGCCATTACTGTGTGTTTGCTTCTACTTCTGCATTGCTGTTTTTCCCCCTCATGTTTTTTATTACATTTTTGTTTATTTAAAGAAAGTTTTCTCAAGATTTTTTTTTTATTCAATTTGAATACTTTTAAGATTTATCCTATTTTTCAAAGAGGCTTTGATTTTATTTTTGGTAGTGTGTTGTGTGCTTCAAATAATGACGTGTTTTCAACAATGCCTTTTCTTTCTGAGATAGTGATTTGTTTGTATGTTGGCATCCTTCTCTTGCTCTGGTTTTAATGTTGATGATGTCAAAAAGGCTTTAATGTTTTGAAGACATTTCGATTCTGTCTGTGTCACAAATGTTGGCACTTTATGAGCATAACTCCCGATCATGGATGAATTATGCATGCTAGGTTCATATGCATTGTTACAGAGTTGTGCCCCAAGCAGTTGGGAACAATGTAAGAGATATACGGTCAAAACCTTAACTTACCTCATCATGCCGGAGCAATGTAGATTCAGTTAGTGTACAAGGTTCATAGGCAATAACTAACTACAGTAGTTCTCATGGCTGTTCACAGCTGGTACTGTGTCCATATCCTTAACTCTTCCGTCCAATGTTCGGAAAACATGCCCACGGTCTGATGGTCTATGCAATTAATTTATTTATCCTTAATAATGCAATACTACAGATATCTAAAAGACACCTCACATTATGACAATGGATCACCTCACAAAATGACTTCACATTCTGCTGTTTCAGTGGCTTTCATTTTCATTAGACATGAATAGATTTGTCTCTAGTTTCCTGATTGACACATTCATCTTTGGATCATTAATTGGCAGTACAATGGCTGCATTAAAAGGGATTTTTTTTCAAATGATAGTGTGGTTTGTAAAACTGTAGGAAATCTACTCAAGTTTTTAAAAAGTATGGCGGGGGGCTTGATGTGCACGAAACGGGGTGTTGCCCACCTGTCTATCCAAATGCAATTGTCCCGTTTTGTTTTGTGTCTCACCAAAGAAGTCATCCAGTGGGTAGCAGTCTGGGTCTGTAGTAACAGGGGATCTAGGATGGATCTAGGTAGTTTGTTAACATGGACCCTGGGGAGTTGGGTTAGATAAAATTTCCATTCCATCCAGTTGCATTTTTTATGTTATGGTCAAATTGTATTTGTCCCGTCTAGTCCTGTTTGTTAATGTGCTTTCATGCTGAGTGATTGAAGCTGTTCATTTTTTTTTTACCATGACACCAACTATTAATTCTATGAGAAAATAAAACTTCACAGAAATGCCTTAGATTTCACTGAGAGGTTATAGGGTGCTACAGAAAATTGGTTGGCTGGATCTCTGACTGGAATAGATTTTTTCTCATGCACTGCTAATGTTGAAGAGATTTTTGTTATATCAAACTACAAAGCAAAGAAATATTTACCAGATTTTTTTTAATGACTATTTTGTCTGTGTTCCATTGTCATTCCATTATTTCTATCCAAAATATTGGAGAAAAAAAATCTGTTAGATTTCCTAGAGTGGTTTAAGTGGTGGCTTATTGAGTCTAATGAACTATTGCTGCTAATTTCGGATTGCAAAGTGTTTAGAAATCATTTAGCTGAAGCTCATTCAATAAATCTTTATACATGGGGTCAGTTTGCAAATCATGTTCAACAATGTCCTTGCAGTCCTATCTCTGGTTGTATCATGTGCAGCAAACTGCTCCTCAGTTGTCTCAATTATGCGTTTGTCCTTCTGTGCCATGACGCAGGTCTTTTGTCCCCTTCATAGAAAAAAACTACAGCTGTTAAACTTTAATTTGGTTTGATTTTGAACTTTGTCTTTTTTTTTTATTAAAATAAAATTTCACTGTGATTCGTGTGCTTTTTATTACACAAGGGACAATCTGCATGTTCATATTTATTGTCCTATGAAAGAGTTAATGCTCTCCCAATAAGCCGAGACACGCATCCATGTTCTCTCATATATCAAATGTGGCAGTTTATATATCAAACCTAACTGATTTCGAGGCAATACACAAAGAACTGTCACAATACATGAGGCATTTATTTCTAAAAGGGACTTTGATCTAGATACAAATTGGATACGAAAAAGGTAAAAAATGTATATTAAATACACTGTCCAAGAGGCTGTATAGTTATAATTATGTACAAAGTCGAAAATATCCAAAATATGCCCAAAAGTTGCTGTTTGAAACAAAAGAGCCTCTCTCAAATACATAAAATAGACTTTGAACCTCAGTTTACACCTTTGTATCCAGCTATTTTAGGGCGTAACAAAGACTGCTGTGTTACACTTTCAGGTCAGTGGCATGGCAAAATATCAATGTGTATCACCAATTCTACCATTTTCATTACAAACCATACTCCGAGGTAATGACACAATGCTTTTGTGCATTCTCAACAAATGACAAAAAATAAATACTAATTTAGGTGTAATGGTTCATTTTGCAGGGCAAAAACAGATGAAGTTGGATGCCCAAATATGAAGAGACAGATTTTATACTTGCTGTAGTCTCATTTCACAAATCTCACCCTTAGTTTACAATGTTGCGTCAGACAGCCCTTTAGCCTGAAATATTCATTCATGTCATCCAAAAAACATAACAATTTCGGTGTGCGCGGTATTTACAATTTCACGGTAACTGATAACTTCAAAAACAAATTTCCTTTGAATATACCACATAACTAGTATACAAACATTGACAGTGGGAAGTCACCAAAAAGTATTATTACTGCTGTTATAAATATGATGCGGCATAATGCATTGTAATCATCTCCCTGTATAACAAAAACAACATGTAAACTTTGTGTCTGCATCAAACTGTGGTTTTGAATATTACAGTTCAGAGTATGATTTGTAAGTCAGTACAAGTTTGATTCCTCAAACAGTTCAAACACAAAATATGCAGTGTTTCAGCTTCAATACCAATGCTCCGTGGTTACACCAAAAAACGACAAGCTGGAGCAGAGTACTGAGGCAGTGCTTTCTGCTCCAGCTGTGTCAAGCAGCCAAGATCAGCCATGGGCTAGATTGATCTAAGAAGACGTGGCATGGCAGAGCTGGATCCTGATCTGGATAAGCTGGTGTGTGTCTTTCCCAGAAAACGACTAAGCGGATCCTGCTGTTGAACAGAGCACAGCCACCATCGCCACACATACTTTTGACACCTTGAGCAAGCTGTGCTAGTTCACAATCCTCATCTTGACCTCACAACAGTTTACGGTTCAGAATCTCCCAGACCATTCTTCTTCTGAAGTAGGGCATGTGTTTCTGTGAATAAAACAGGGAAATCTTGTTATCAAATTTTTTTGGGTCACTATCAAAGGATTTACCAGATACATCCTCCTTGTTGTTGCCGATTGTGCCTACCTGTGTAAATGTGATTGGCTTGTCTTTGGTGATGTACTCTGCGTATTTGCATGTGAACATTCCACAGTCACTGCCATTCATCTGCTGTGGGATTTCCTGTAGGAGAGCAAGGGAGAGAAACAAAAAAAGTTTATTAGTCAAACATTAACGCACAGTAAAGGTGCAATAAGTAAGCTTTTCACTGTCCCATAGCACAAAATGCCCTCAATATATCTGCGGGGTTTGATACAGTTGTTGATCAATAACAATGACTCAACAATTGCCAGGAGCTGAGATTTTTGTCTTTCAAAACTCACTTTCCAGTCTGTTTTGGAAGACATTTCGTTCTCAAGACAAAAAAGCAAATGACAACAGTATTATTATTACTACAGTATTTTGCACTCGTCACTAGACATTTCTGATGGATCTCTGCTCTAATTAGCTAGCTCACTCCTCTCTTGTGAAAGTGTTACATTATTGTCAATTACAAGCTATGCCAGAGATAAAAGTCATAGATTACTTAATGGCCCTTTAAATCCTACAATGTGGGCCATGTGTGTAGTACTTACATTGCGCCTTTTGCTGTGCAGAGTCCAGCCTGAGGTATCCAGTTCTTTTCCCTTCTTATCCTTACTTTCCTGCCGCAGGTATTCTCTGTGGACAGCAAAACTAATTACTTTCTGTACATGGGTCCTAATTACATTTTAATGGCTCAATGAAATTAGTTTCAAGATCAATCAATATACAGCAGTGAAAGCTTCAAATAGCTATCCAATGCCACAAACAAATGTGAGAACACTGAAACTTACAGCAATATCCTGCATGCTTCATCATTGTTTCCTCCCATAGAATCAAAGTACATGACGGCCTTTTTGCGGAAATCGACCACCTGAGCAAAAGAGTCCCATGTAAACAAACTTGCAATATGAATCTCAAGACGGGCTGTTAATTCTTGATCGATAAATGTAGTCGTTTTAACTTACAGAGAGGCACCAGTGCACCCCCAAGTGGACAGGAACCAGCAGGATGTCCACAGAGAAGATATCCATCTTTTTGGTCCAGCGGCGGACAGCAGAGTAGCCGTTGCTGCGCAGCTTGAGAAAGAAGAAAGTGTTGAACGTATCAACTGATGGCAGGCTGGGGTCCTTGCTGCGCTCCACCAGCAGGTTCATGTAAAAGTTGATCACCTGAGAATAAGCAAAGAGAGACAAAGAGTTGGCTGGATAAGCACTACTGTGTGGCACCGTTGGAAGTGCAACAGATACTACATGTACATTGTAACCATGGTCATTTATAGGGCTGGGCAAAAAAATCGATACACCAATACATCGCGATTATAATTTTCCCGATTATGAATCGATTCTGCAAATCCTAATATCGATTTTTTTTTATTTATATATATATGCTGCGAACATGCAGTTGATGGGGATGTTGCATGTTGGCTGTTAAGCTAAGCTGCTGTTTTGAATGTATGTAGCCCTCTATATTCATTATTTAATGTTATTATAAGAAGGAAGTTCCTTTAAAGTCCTAAACACAATGTGTTAAAAACAGGTATTTCAATTTTGAGATTTGTTTTGTTAAACATGTGTTAAAAACTGATATATATTTTTGTTATGAGATTTGACATTTCATTTCTAATAAAGAGGAATTGGAATATTAAAGTGCATTCTGTATTTGACTCAATTTGTACCCTAAAGTATATCAGATGATTTAGTTTAGTTTAGTTTAGTTTTATTTGATTGAGAATAAACAGTGTACATACAAAACATACACATGGATAAAAACAATCGAGGATAAAACACAATAAAGTCCATGACTTATTTCCATTGTGGTCCTCTACATACACTGTATACATTTTCACCTTATAATATAGCAATATATCGATATCGAATCGCCCCATACCAGTATCGAATCGTATTGGTATCGAATCGAATCGTATCGTATAGTGA